>PNEQ01063249.1:0-30510 GCA_003012365.1 Medauroidea extradentata
GTCGCCAGAGAGATATAAGCTATCTAGCGAGGTAGCTGCTATGCTGTAGAGCAGTGTGATCTGTGCCGATGTCGCCAGAGAGATATAAGCTATCTGGCGAGGTAGCTGCTATGCTGTAGAGCAGTGTGATCTGTGCCGATGTCGCCAGAGAGATATAAGCTATCTGGCGAGGTAGCTGCTCTTCTGTAGAGTAGTGTGATCTGTGCCGAGCTCGCCAGAGAGATATAAGCTATCTAGCGAGGTAGCTGCTATGCTGTAGAGCAGTGTGATCTGGGCCGATGTCGCCAGAAAGATATAAGCTATCTGGCGAGGTAGCTGCTCTGCTGTAGAGCAGTGTGATCTGTGCCGATGTCGCCAGAGAGATATAAGCTATCTGGCGAGGTAGCTGCTCTGCTGTAGAGCAGTGTGATCTGGGCTGATGTCGCCAGAGAGATATAAGCTATCTGGTGGGGTAGTTGCTCTTCTGTAGATTACTGTGATCTGTGCTGAGGTTGCCAGAGAGATATAAGCTATCTAACGAGGTAGCTGCTCTGCTGTAGAGTAGTGTGATCTGTGCCTATGTCGCCAGAGAGATATAACCTATCTAACGAGGTAGCTGCTCCTCTGTAGAGCTGTGTGATCTGTGCCGAGGTCGCCAGAGAGATATAAGCTATCTAGCGAGGGAGCTGTAAAGACTGGCTGGATAGTGCTCACATCTACCGTCGTAGATAACATGACCCTGGGGTATATCTCCTCTACGTCCTGGAGTGTTACTGCAAGACACGGCGACTTCTGCAGCGAGATGTCCTCCCAGGGAGTGCTTGGTGTGAAACTGCGCCAGCCAATAACACATCCACTATCTACCTCACGTCGCATATCGACACACGCGCCGTATAGTCTATCGCCGATAATGTGATCGCTTTTAAGACAAGTCCTTGCCTTGCCGTAAACTGTTATGTAGCATCTTTTCAGTGCACCATCACAACACACGTTATAAAAGCTTTTTTTCAGCTGTCTCGATACTCTACGTATATTTACAAATACTCTTCCTCTTGCATGGTAAGCGAGGCTTGGAATGACGTAACGGGACATTTGTGATAAATGAGGCACCATACTTTCAGAGAAATACGTCCTTTCGTGTTGAGAACCAGTTTAAATAGATCATACAAACGCCGACGTAGTAGTATATTTTGCTTTATTATTATTTTATTTTAGTTTGAAAGTTGTGTCACATAGAGTTTTTATAAACTTACTAATTAATAATTGCTCATTTTTGTGTTATGGCATACTTTATAACCGCAGTATGTCATAATTAAACTAATTAAATAACTTAAGTGTTGGTGCGATAATTACTAATATTTCGTCACGACTGTTCAACGTTACGTACCAATTGCAAACGAGCTAAATGCTGAATTAGAACGTTATCAGATAAACAAATAAACCAACTGTACCAAATAAATAATTACAAAATATTTGTTTGAGTAAGATCAAATAACTTATGTTATTTTATATATAGGTATTTAAAATTTCTGAATAAATGTTTACCTAAGCTAAAATATAGGATGTTACCAGAACAAATTATCGAAGGCAGCACACCTGATTTGTTGAGCCAATGAAATATGTAGTTAAAATAGCATCGTATTTACGTCTGAAAGTAAACAGTTTAGTTGGCGCAAATAAAATAATTAGGTTGGGACTGCACAAATATATATTTTGTTGTTTCTACCAAACTGCAATGTTAGTGCGCGCCTAATTTGTAATTAATCCTCTAGTGTCATTTGGCCACTTCTGAAGCTGATAATATTACAACCACAGTTGTAAGTATTTAATGATTCTTCTTTCTGGTACTAACAATTCTCACTATCAATTTTGTACATAAAATGAAAGCTAAAACATTCTTAGTTAATGTTGTACATCTGCGGACATCGTGCATTTTACGAGCCATATTTCATTCATATTTCAATTAGGATACGTCAGTCAGAAGCTTTCAGACTTGGCCGAGGGTGCTAATGAGCAATTCTCAATGCGAGAGGTTCCGGGTTAAATCCTAGGAGTTATCACGAATTATATTTTTATGCTGACGCACAAAAATCTACGTGCAACCAAACAAAATATAGTTGTACTGAGCAAGTATTACACTACGGCATCGTAATAAAATCAACAATGTAACTTTGTTTCAGTAACAAAAATATTTATTCCGTTATGCACGAACCAAATATTTAGTTTCGCCAAATAAATTTTGTTTGCACCAACTAAATAAACCTTTCTTTCAGTGCACGCATTTTCGCTGTTTTAAACAAACTGATATTCGTATTTCCATTACCTTGTCTATTAAATTTCAGTGAGAAGTGCCACTGAAGTTAGGTGAAAATTAATTTGTACCAACATGTTTCAATGTCTTATGTACACATCTGCAGCTGTGATTCATGGTTATTAGCAGTGGGTGGGTAGAACACCAAGATGATGAAAGTTACAAATATACAGTCACTCACCATCAAGCAGACCTTCAGATGTGCACATAAGACACTGTTAAAATAGGATGTAGTTTTCTCAATGTATTGGCGTGCCTTACTGACTTCCTGAGTTCTTCCCCTTTGGAAATGGACTACCTTTTTTTTCTTAATGTCAAATAATTTGCAGCGGGCAACAGATTATTAAGGTGGCGGTTTGTTTGGTCATCAGCTACATTTCCAAGGTAGGTAGGATACTACGAGAACACAGCGAAGTACGACTAGTTGCATACCTGAGAGTGTGCAGGCAAATGCAGAGACAAGCCATTTCCTTTACCTCGCCATTTCATTGACACGCAGTAAACGACTGTTAATTTCCTGCCTGTACCTAGAGATTCCACGAGAGAAACACCTTTTCAATATCATTGTTTACCTGCTGTGTGACCAGTGCCAGGAGAAAGGCGGAAGAAACAAACAACTGACGTACTCAATACATACATTATGTTAGCTCGATATTCCCTACACATTTTAGGCGGTTGGCTGTATCTCGCAAACAAGGCAGTTGTTTATCACCTGTCTAAAGAAATGTATGTTGATGTATATGAAAATCATTTCTTTTTATACAGTGACCAAATTTTGCAATAATAAATTACAGCAACGACAAAATTTTTGTCTACGTGTGTTAATGAAAAGATGACTTCAGCTGCCATGTGTGTTACGTGTGTGCAATGTTTTCCCGATAAATGAAAACTACGTAATTACAACCTAACTCCACCCTGTTCGTCCAGTTTTACTCTGTCTGTTGTTCATGTAATGTACTGCAATTAACATCATATATTTAGTTCGCATGTTGTTCTGGAAAGTATTAATATTTATACGCATATTGTGCTCATTTTGAAGACTTACGAAAAATACCTCCTATGCACATTTTTCATTCACAAACAAACACATACAGTTACAGAGTTACTAACTTTCATTGCATTTCAGCCGACAAAAAAACATGTAATGTTAACTCTTCCCTTATTTTTATAATTGTTTCCACAAACACCGAAGATTAGCAATAAGTACTGTCAAGGTTAACTGCAGTTCATTATCATAAATCTTGCATGTGTGATTATTTTTATGTCTTAACTGGAATTGCATTATAGTAAATTGAATTACAACTCTGACTACAAGACAATATTTATGCAACGATATACTTTATATTTCGTTAATTCTTTCTTCGTTTGTGCTTTTCAGTGTTACTGTAGGCTTGTGCGTAATATGCAGCATAGCTCGTGTCGTAGAATATAAAGCAATACAAATTTACACCAGTTTCTCTTGGGAGGCTTGAACAAAGAATGGATACAAGCGGAAATAAACCATGTCATGTATACATGGCTGGCAATATCGACTAACTCACTGAGGCATTGCTATTTTTATCACATACCTTTGAATGTTTAACAAAAATTTCTTGCTTGCAATAATTTTTCTTTTAATATTAATTTTTAAACGGTAATATTTTCTTTATTTGCTAATAAATTACTACAATATCAATGCTTCCTACAACATACTTTCGTGATATGCGATTGGCCGCACTGTTCTGCAGATGAAAAGGGGTTAGCTACCTACAATTTATTGTTTATCTTACGTATTTGCTACACACTGATAGCGTACAATAAGAGCTATACAACAAGCTTTGAAATACCTTTCATTGATTCCATGTTTGGATAAGTCGCACGAAATGTCAAGAAGTCATTAGACTAAAAATACATATTCGCTAAGTTGCTTTAGTTCACTTATGGCAACCCAATATAGTTTCGAAAACGTCACCGCTATTTTGTTGTATGAGGACACGTGATAAAAGCAGCGCACATAAACAAACACGAAGATATGGAACTTCAGTAAAATGATTTACAAAATTATAATGACAACATGATAATTCGTTCATAATTTTCTTGGAAATGTTGCTAAATAATTCCACTGTGAATTGGCTCGAAATCTCGTAATGGATTTCATTCTGCTATTACCAAATTAAAATAACATCGAAAATAAAAAATTCGATTCGGAGAATTCTCACATGCTCCTGGGGGTGTGATATGTGATCCCGCAACACCTCGAAGTTGGGAGCCATGACACTTTATCATGTATCGCTATATCCTCTCTATTTTAAACAATGGACTGCAGCAGAGAGTTCATAACAATTTTTTTTTTATGTTTTAAATTCTTTGCTTGGTCATTTTAAGGTACACGATCGCAGTCAAAACGCGAATTTTATCATCAAACATCGCTCCCTCTACCCTATATTTACTATTAAGATTTTAATAGACCACATTTCTTACCCTGGCGACTGAAAGGTAAAGCTTACCTATTTTTTTTTCAACGCTATGGTTAGAGTCTCGTGTATTTTATCTTTGGTGTCAATAGAGAGAAATATAAAACCCAATTATGAAACATGAACATTTAATTTAATTTTATCAAATACACTATATACCAATACCGGACAGTTTGAGCACTTTTGCGAGAAAATCTTATTGTGATAACTCACTAGGCCACCAGAGAGTAGCACACTACATTTGATTGTTTTCAGATATACGATGCCAACATAGAAATTTTGGGGAAAACTTTCTCGATGGAGTATGTTCATTGAATGCAGAAAATGAAATATATCAGTACAGTTATATAAATCTTATGCAATGCATGTTGAAACAATTAATTGTAATAATTAAGCAAAAATAATACCGAAACATGCATTAGTAGCCCACTACACCGCTAGATTATTGTTCGCCTTTTTGCTTGTGTAATTAGCATAGACGTGTCCGGTATTAGTTTGTAAGGTATTTGATTTTATTGAGAAACTAAAACATCAATACATGAAAACAAATTAATTGAAACATTTTAGTTTCTCAGTTAGGTTTTATTTACTCATGACTCTACTTTTACCAAGATTCTGTGGATATAACATCTACAACAGTTGACATCGAGGCACACGTGCTTACCAGGTAGCCATACCACAACGTCCAACCTAATATTATGTCAATAAAATATTTTCCACAGTTGAGATCCGTCGAACGAGTGGGCCAGGCGGGCCAGACCATAACGATCAACACCCCGGGCGTTCAGGAAAGATGTACAGATGTCGCACAGAAGGTGTGTCGTGGGCTTGGGTACAGTCCATTATCTAGCAAAACTGGGAAGATGTGTTGCAGAAAATTATGGCACGCAATACCGTTGAGCCGCCAGGGAAGGAAATGTGGCACAATCAAAATGCTGTGAACAATATAATGACTTCATATGTATGAGAAAAGCAACCCACGCTTTTATACGATAGAATGAATTTTTTGGTAACTACTCTATTCTTATTTAAAACTTAATGAAATTATTTTATAATTTTTAGTGTGGTTTTTTATTAAAGTGTGTATTTTAGTTTTTTAAAGTATTAATAATTTTTTACTTTTATGTTCGATTGATCGTTAAAGTAATTTTTTTAAAAGTATTTGAAACCATATCAATTTTAAGTTGAAAAAATTAATATTTTTTGCATTTTCAGTCTTTAAACGAAGTTAAATTTCATAGTAGGTAACTAGGACACTAGACGTTTAGTTATATCATATAAAAAACCATAAAAACGTATATGAAACATGTATTTAATATTCTTAATTGAGGTACAATATGAAAATTTTATCATGTTATCTGAGATTTATATCGTAATCTAACCGTTTCATTTAATGCATCATTATTACATGGGACTCTCCCTGTTAACTTTGAGCAATCAAGTTCTTCTATTAGGATACCATCGTGAGACTTTTACTCGGCTAAGGGCTACGTAAGCTTGTCCAGCAGCAAACAGCCTAGAACCTAGATAAATGACTGCATGTTCAACCGTAAAGCTTTGCATTTTGTGGACAGTCGATGCCCAACTCAGGATTAATGGCAACATTCGTCTTTCAGCTGTACCATAGCTATATTTTGCTGGGAAGTGTATTGATATTGGTTTAATTACATATACCATCTGAACAGACATTATTTATTTAAATAAATTTAAATTACCTAATTTTATTTTTTAATTTTATCCTGGTGATCCTGGTCAGTATACAAGGATAAAGTTATTTAATTATAGTATTGAAATCTATCCTCGATATCTTTAAAAATTTTCAAATTAATAGAACGTCACGGAGTGGCTAAAAATTACATTGAAAATATCAGCCTTGAAAAAATCATTTTATTTTATTTTGGTAGTTTTGGTAAGGATAATAAAATATCTGTCATTGATACGTGTGCTAATTTTCAACCAATTTGGGCTTTTATGTTGGTGAAAATTACTTCGAACAAAAACCTTTGAAAGAACATGCACTGAGCATTTTATTTTATCTTGGTGATCCTGGCCAGGATACTAGGATAAAGTTATTAAATTATTGTATTGTCATCGGTCCTTGATAAGTGTGCAAATTTTTAATTTATTCGGACGTCTCCAAGTAGGTGGAATTTTGTCCAAAGATAAAATAATAAAAGCGTTTTAATGAGATGGCAAAAATATATAACTTTTGAACTATATCTCCAAGGTATTTCTCACGTCTTGAGAGACTGTAAGATTTCACTGATTTTAAAATCCTTCATTTTCGAATCTCATAAAATCCTGAATTTAATATGTAGATATTTACATAAGCTTTGTTCTTATCGAAAAAAAAATCTCAATGCCTTAATTGGTTTGGAATATACGGATGATTAATTGGAAACACGTTTTATTTTTTTTTTGCCCGCTTTCGAGAACGAATATTGAAAAATCCTTAACTTACTTTTTTATTATTTACGTATACTTCGTATTAAAGCAAAACCATCTCAATATCTTAAATAGTTTACTTAATACAGATGATTAGACGCTAACACATTTTATTTTCTTACCATCTTTCAAGGATAAATTTTGAAATATCCTAAAATTATTTTTAGGTATTTATGAAAGCTTCATTTTAAAAATAAAATCACCTTGATATCTTAAGTGGTTTAGGAGAAACAGAGGAGTTTTTGAAAACTCATTAAACGGCTTTGCACCTCCTTAATTTCCGAATTCCGAAAAATCGAAAAAAATATGGAATATGTGTTTGCTTAGACCATGTTTTAAAGTAAAAATAATAAAAATATCTCGTCAGGCTGAAGAGTTATCCAGAATTTTGTGAAAACATATTTTATTTTATCCTGGTGATCCTGGCCAGGATACTAGGATAATTTTTTTTTTAATTATTGTATTGTCATCGGTCGTTAATAAGTTTGCAAATTTTAAATTCATTCGTACGCCTCTAAATAGGTGGAAATTATGTTTAAAGATTCCGTTACATACATACATACAACTGAAGCTAATAAAAGCGTGTTAAAAAAAGGAATCAACACACAGTATTTTCAAGATGTAAATGTGTTGTGTTTATCTAAACCTTGTTTGTACTGCTTTTTCTGTGCTCTTATTTTCTTCAGCTTTTATTATTTATTCATTTACTGAGACATATTTTGGACGTTATTAATCTACATGGTATGATAACCTCAAAATAAAATACTTCGTGGATTGGTTCCTTCATGCATAACTACATCCAACTATAATAATCTTAGCTCGTTGATATCTGCCACGGGATTGTGACGGGAAGTTCATTATTGAGGGATATCTCGCACTTACAATCCGCACTTAGGAAATTCAACTCAAGAATACCATTCTGACATAGTGAGATAAACACTTCGAAATTAATAAAGTGAAATTCAGCATCACGAAATAATTTCATAACAACACGAGAAACGACCCCCACAGTCGTAATTACTGGGGAAGGTGAGGGTGAATATTATGCTACGATATGCTGAAAGGCTGACGAAACAAAATGAGCAAGTTTTACAAAAGGCGAAAATATTACAAATAACTGGAAGAAATAACGTAAGTATTTTCATGAGTCAAATTCCTCCCCACCGGGTAGCGTTAACCAAACATTAACTGAATTTATTATAGTTGTGCAAGAATATTTTTACAAACACTTTACATCTAGCCGGTGAAAATGTAAATAATAGCTCAAAATGTAAAATTAATTGCGGGGAAAATCCTTAGAAACTCAGCTGCCAAAAAAAATTCCTTGTAAAACTTCAATTGTTTTTCTTGTAAAAAATTACAACGTATATGTTTGTAAAATTACAATTATAGACGTGTACCTGCCACGAAGAAGAAATAAAATTTCAAATGCTAGTTTTGCTTGAATCATATAACTGGACTTATTTATTAAATAATATTTGAGTAAACTAATTTTACATGTAATAATTTTTTGAAAAAATCTTTATAGAACCACTCAGATTCAACCGACCATGCAGTCTAAAATAATGAATTCATGTTTCCGTGTCATATAACTTCGTTTATTAAGTCAAACGATACCTAAGTAACTCTTAAGCTTTCAAAATTTTCTTAAATTGTATAATAAAACAGACTACATGACAGCCAAAAACAGTAATATTATTGTTCATTATCACGGAAAAAATTAATCTATATAAAGATCGGAATAAGCATATTTATATGAATTCGAGGATAAAAAATTACGCCAATCATTCCAACATGCAACTGAAACAGACCGGTAAAAATCAGCAATTATTCTTTAAGGGAAAATCATCCTTAGTATTTTTTAATGTCGTATATAGAGAGAGTGAGGGAGAGATTTATTAGTCAGCACTTAACATCGAAGCCTTCAGCGCTGGTGAGGGGTGACATGATGAGTGTATGGAGCAGCGCCGGAATGAAGGGGCGAGGGTAACGGGAGATCCTCGAGAACACCCGCCGACCAACGCATCGTCCGGCACGATTCCCACATGCGAAAATCCGGGGACCGACCCTGCCGAGAATCGAACCCGGGTCGCCTTGGTGGGAGTCGTATATAGAAAGTATATGTTTCAGAATACAATTATATCAATATTATGTCTACTTATAACTAGGCCACGATTTTGTCGCGAAAATATTTTTGCCCCACTTTGTTTCAGTGACTGTCGTGCACATCGGCAGTTCTGTTTCAAGGTTATTGGCAGCGTATATTTGTTCAGACACGTTTCTCATTTGACTGCACCAATCAGAATAAGATTATTGTGAGTCTGTACATCTATAATTTGCCAAGGCCAGTGAGAGTAAAATCATCCAACCACAGACGATGTAGCAGAGCTTTAGGTGTGCACATGACGCATCGAAACCAAATGTTGCAAAAATCTTTTCGCCATAAAATCGTGGCTCTAGAAGATATTATGTATAATTTTGCTATGTTAAAACGTTACATATACATGTAATATTTTCGTGTCTATATTTTTACAACACCCCGTAAAATAATAAAAATTCGTTGAGAAAACACTTTCTAGTAAAGATATTGTGTGAACACGACCACTTCCTGTCCATTGGAAGGAAATGAAGTAACACTAAACCCTGTACCTGTTCTAGAATTCTCACACAGAAGATGTAAATTAATAACATTGCACTGAGCTGTCTGGAAGTCTATTGTCCACCCTGCTTCCCCTCCAACACTCTCTACTCGGCTCGCTCTACTTCCCCTCCGTCCCAGCTTGCTGTATACACATGTTGCCCCTGACAAAAATTTTCTATAAAAAAAATTAAGTTTTACGGTTTTCGTATTAGCAATGATAGATGCATGTTCCTGAGGACTTGATTGCCAGAAACATTTGCTCTATCTGCCTGCGGTGTCAATTTTTACCTACCACGCACAGCCTGTTTTATATTACAATTTAAATATTTCTACCATAAATAAATAATTATCTAGGAAGTCAATTTTAAAAAACGGGACCGTACGCAAATATATCTCTCTACAACCAACAGTCTGATTTTTTTTCAACATTTTATCTCTAATATTAGACGCAAAAATACGTAATTTCGTTTACATGGGTATCCCTTCACTTCAGTTGAGCTAGTCCAAGACCGCCCAGGCCTCTTCTGAAAATTTCGAAACCGCACAAATATCCTGTCCACATAAACTAGTTGATTGTTTCATGCGTGCTGAATATCTTTCTAACATTGATCAAAAATGATGCTGCAGGGAAAAACAATCATGTTGGTATATATAGCTGTAGACAACGTCAAATAGAATATATTTCCAATTTCCATCAGCCACATAAACTACTTTTTTCTTTCCTCCGACCAGAGCAGAGGACGCCTGCGGGAAATTGAAAAATATGTTGTTTGCTGCAATTTGAAAAGTAAAACAAAATCATAGAGAATGTGCATTCCATACAAATATCTATGTAATTTATACTTCAATCATTGGGTTGGGTGTATATATTTCATTATGATTTAAAACTGAACAAAAAATTTGAGCCACGATGTTGTGTGGATAAGATCTTTGCAACGTTTGGTTTCAATGTTTATGTTCATATCTGTAGCTCTGCTTTACGGTCCGTGATTGGATGTTTTAACTCTTGTTTGTCCTGAGCACATAATAGGCCTGTTGTGGAATACAGAAGTGAAACAACGAATTTTGCCACACACGCCAGCAATAAGAAGGAAATGCTTGTGTAAGGCAGCTGTCCTGCTAGACGGCAGCCAGACCAATAGGAAACCTGCAGTAACATTCAGGAGCCAAACATACATGGGGCTGGTACCAACAACCTCGGGCAGCCAAGTTCGCCCGTATCTAATGAGACGTCACATTACTTCACATCTGTATTAGTATCTAGTCTGTGTACTGGTATCATACCTGGCAAGTCACAGACCGAGCCTATGTGCACAATAACCTTATTCTGACTGCTGTAAGAGAGAGGAGTCTGAACACAGACACGCTGCCAATAACCATGTAGCACAGCTGCCAACGTTCACGTAGGACAGTGAAACAAAATGGCGTAAAAGTATTTTCGCGATAAACTGACGGCTCTACTGATAAAATAATTGGTCAGGCAACAAGTCTCGTCAAGGCGAGGTCAATAGAGGCGGAACCAGTAATTCAGATAGACAGTGATAGTCAGGGTAGAGAACTGGCCATGGCCAATATTCAAGAAACCAGCCCAACAATCAACAGGAAAACAATTAAAGTTATATTACCTAGCTGTGAGTTAAACAACCTTTGAACGTTTTAGTTTCCGGTAATGAAACGATTTTTACTGTGCATAGGTCCGAGCATTGTGTCGGGTAAAATGATGTAATCATATCTTAGTCTCGTAATAAAATATGCCAGTGGGATTATAGTTTGATCGTCTCTTACATTTTTATGCACAATGTATTAAACCAATGACTAATTACTTGCGGATCAGAGGATGCCAACAAATTATTAATTAAAGGGATTTGAAAGATAGTATAAAGGTTTTCCGGGGAAAATTTCTTAGGTTTTAGTTTATGTAAGATTTAATTAATTTTTAACCAAAACTATTAGAACAAACCACAGGTCTTCTGGAGTTTTAAGGGGGACGGGGTGGTACAGAGAAGACAGGGGGAGAAGGAAGACAGTTATTCAGTAACGAACTCGTACTGCCTATCGGCACATCAAACATAAAGGGTAAAGATACAAACATTTAACAGAAATAGTATGGTTACAAACATGAAACATTAATAATATAGATTCAAGCATGAATCATCAATCATACTTATACAGACATGAAACAATAAATAGCACAGTAAAAACATGAAACATAAATAGTACAGACACAAACATGAAACATAAAGAGTACCGATACAAAATTATTTGTAGTGAAAAATTTTACAATGTGTTTATTTTAAAACTACCAAATGAAAAGTACGTACTTGTGACGTAAAATTATTTTGTTACTGAAACAAATACCAGACGATACATATCTAATTTTGTTGACCAAACAATGTATGTAGTTTAGATGATAAACTACTTACTATACCTGCAACGTACAGACTTTTCAGCAATAAAATAATAATGTCACCGCTTACAATCGCATAGTTCCAGCAATCAAACGGAAACACTGCAAGCCGGTTTAGCACTTTACTCATAAGGGCGATGCGACACTAGGCGAGCTCGTCAAGAGTGGTTCTTACTGTATCTTAGCTTCAGAGTCAGTACAACACTGGAACCAGATTCAGGCAGGCGGCGCTGTGTTGGAAGGAAGCTGCACATGAAGCCTGAGAAGTTACATTAATGACAGTGTTGCGGTCACACATATATCTTTCTATAATGACTTACTATAGTGACGAGGCGAGTATAGACTTCTCCAGTTGCGAGCTCCACTTTCACGGCGCCCACACCACACACTTTTAATAATGAACGTGTAATCACACTGCGGGGTTGTTTTAATGATAACCCTCCCAACACATAATCCTTGACTCCTGATACAGAAACATACAGCAACAAAAGGGTGGGTGTTCTTCGCATACCAAGCTTCCTGCCACAGAGTTTCAATTGCCAAACTATCAAAACAAAAATGCTTTCAACACGCACTTTTTAAAACAAAAGTAGTCCTGCGTAGATTTTCTTAAGAAATATTGCAATGGAAAATAATTTTAAAAAATGTAACTCATAACTTTTGTGGCATTTGAATTTTAATGTCATATTTTAGGTCCTAAGTACTAAACACGTGACAATTTTCCTCAAAAATTTTCCGTACTTTACTTTTTGTTTGATCATGGTTTTATAATTTGATTAATAAAGAAATAATTAGTTTAAACTTTCAACCCGATGTACTCTCTGTGGCTTAACGTTAGGCAGGTAAGCTATGAAAATGTTAGTTTCTACAGCAAATACAGATCTACTTGTAGAACCTATTTATGTTGCTGTTTTTCCTGTTAAAAAATATTTGTAAGTGCGTATTTCATACAAATAAAATAAAAATTACAATTTCACTCACTGGTTCTATCTGCTAAAAATATATTAACAACTTACTCGCGCAAAATAACTGGTTAAAAAATTCTAAAATAAGAAGCCAAGAAGTACATTAAGACGTAATGTGAAACATTTCACCAGAATATTTAAAGGCAGTTCGCGGCTAAGCCGACATTTTTGATGACAGCCTAGAGTCTCACAAAACAAACAGCGATACGAAAAAAAAAACTTGCTCTTCAATTAAGTGCCACGTCCATAACGATAATATTACACTTGTTACACGAGTACCAGTGTCATTGCTACCAGTTATACTGCCTTCATCCGGTAAAAAAATCTTAAGCAAGAACTTCTCTTGAGAGATGTCGTCATTCACACGAATTGTATCGAGGCGTGGAACGACTGTTGGTTGAACGGACACAACTAAACATGTCACGAGTTAGTTTATATATCAGAATAAATACACTCTAGTTCGCATAACTTCAGTAAAACTTGACATTTCTGTGTGCAAGTCTTTTCAAATGTTGCAGAAGTACAACGTTACGTTAGTAGATGTTTTCGCTTCTATAGTGAACCTCCGCTATTATGTACTGCTAACGATGTTTTGCTTTTTAACAGCAATTGTCCAAAAGTAGCTGTCATAGCGTATTGAAGTTATTAGATACATATTTGAACTTTTTCAACTGAGACTAACATTTTTAAACATTGAGAACGCATATTATAAACATAACATTTGTGCTCTTCAAAATAGCTTTTTTCTGCCCCTATGAACTTACCAGCCTGGTTTGTAAAGAAGAAATATTGAAGCATTCGTTTTCACAATTTCCACAAATAAATTTAAAATGTGACCACTTACAGTTCAATACATAAATAATGCAACCACATACAGTACAGTGCGCCAATTTAATTATCCATGCATAGATGTTATTCCTGAAGCACCTATCAATGTCACCCACATCACTTTCCCCTTTCATTGCCTGTACTATTTGGTACAACGCAACTTCATCCACGGAGTTTTCAATTTAATGTGGAAATATTGCTGAATATAAAAAGTTTTCAAAATTTCTAAAGTGTGCTAAATGATGTTAACGGTAATTAATAACAGTTTTACAAACATTTTGATAAATGAAATTCTGTCCTTAAATTTTTGGATACTCTCTTTTGTCCCCCCACCCTAATTGGTTTTACTACTTAAAATTACTACCGTGCAAACAATTTCTTATTTAAACACCTCAGGGAATGAATTTTCAAAAATCCTTTTTATTGTTTATGTACGTTATAAAAGGAGCTCCTACGCTGAATTTAATGCTTCTAGATCTGACAGTTTAAGTTGTGCGTGTAGTCAGTCAGCCAGTGTTGGCGTTTCATTAAGTAGATAGGATAAAAGCACCACTTGAGGTTTCGTCTGAAACATGACTGGTAGGTAGTGTGTGAAAGTAGGCCAGCTGAAGATGCAGTGTGTAGGTATTACAAGCTGTGTGTTTCCATTGTTATGTCAGGTGACAGCCACAAGCACAGAGAGGGACAGACAGGGTAGGTCATAATGTGCCACAGGACAGAATGCCTCTCACTGCAGCCGACCTCATATACTGTCACTTACCCCCCCCCCCCCCCGGCTTCCCAAAACGCATGTTTCACTCAGTGTGGCAGGCATTCAGCTCACCTTTGATGTACACGATGAAGTATCATTTAAATATGGAGATTGTTCGGTAGTCACAGTTGTTTGTTTGTGGTTACTACAGACGTTAGTCAAGAATTTTTACTTCACAGCGAAAATCTGTACCGACAATTTCGTTGGTTCTTTGTCAAATGTCTGGCACTTAAGGCTCAGCCTATCACATGATTCCAAATACGTCTCAGTGTTCGTAAATATGTTTCTTTACGAAAATGATCCACATATGCCAGTTGTGACAATGTACGAAAAGAAAAAGCACTTGGGTCAAGGACGAAATGTCAGTGTTAAAACACCATGCTCATTAAAAGTATTGTTTGAAAGCCAGCAACATGGCTGGAAACGGCCATTTCACACTGCGGTACTTCAAATAAATTAGTGCCGCGGTGGCCGAGGGGTCAGACCTCTCGCCTCCCACCAAAGCGATCCGGGTTCGATTCCCGGCGGGGTCGGTCCCCGCATGTGGGAATTGTGCCGGTCGATGCCGCTGGTCGGCGAGTTTCCTCGCGGATCTCCCGTTTCCCCTGCCCATTCATTCCGGTGCTGCTCCATACATCATATCGCCCCTCTCCAGCGCTCGAGACCTTGATGTTAAGCGCTGACCAAAACCTCTTCACTCACTCGAATGGATGGATACATATACTTATATATAAACACGCACTTCACTTTATCTCAGATTTTCCATTAATATAATTATATGATGACAGCTTCAAGTCCCTTAGTATAAATATATCGGCGAGAATCCTGCACGCTATTTCAGTGCTTGACTCGTTGTGGTGATGTGGCATTTGACGCCCGCTTCAAGGTCGCCCTTATAGCTCCTTCACTTCTGAGCCTTTAAGGTGCAGGTAGGCGGTGCCGTTAAAACTGATTTAACTGTTACTGTTATCATACGTAAACAACAATAGTGGAAAATAAAGTTTCAAGTTACGCTAGGTGCCACAGGTAAGACTACCCAAGAAACGTCTCAATGTAGGCACGGGTGTGGATAGTAATAATGACTACGGTACGATCTGCTAGCTTATATGATACTTGGTATGCAAGTAATTAAAACAAATACACAACAAATACCCTGCTCACCTTGGCTCGTAATACTAAATACCACAGGTACGACATCCAAGGATGTGGTTACAAAACCTCATCTCCAAGCTACGGTAAAGATCGAGAACATTTCATCTTCGTTGATTCAGTTAGCAAGACATTAAACTGCATTCAGAACCCACACTTAGCATACGTACATATGTTCGTATGTACTGTTCGTGTAAAAGTAGAAATACTCAGTGTGCAAGCAAGCATTCACATAATCACGTAGCGTGCGTACGTGACTGGGTTGGTCAACTTTCTACTTCTTACGTACGCTAAGTCGTGGTTGTGAATACACGCTTTAGTAGTCGTAAGAACGTAAGACTTAACAAAATTTTTATAATGTTTTTAATACGTCCTATTTTAGTCGTGAATTATTTTATCTTTTTGTTATAAAACTATTAGTGTGCCATAGTTTAATGTCATTTTGAACTAACAAAAATATCATTAGTGCATATCTACCTTCTATGTCATTCTGAATCTAATAAGAAAATAATACATGTGTACGTGCTATAATGTGGTTGTGAATCCTGTTATAAGAATTACGGCATCTTGTTAAGGGCGCGGTACACATCAGTTTTTGACGTCTTTTTTTCTTATTTTTATATTTGTACCATATATATTTTTCCCCATTTTAGACATAAATAGTGACTAAATCTTCCACTTAGAAAATGTTTGTATCTCTCATAGTTTTTGCGTAATGTGCCGCAAACGTCAAAATTTCCACTTTATGGTTTTATGCACGCCATTAAAACCAACTGACATACCAAACCGAAAAAATGCAATGTGTATAACAATGTTGTAGGCTATGACTTGACATATATAAAAACAAAAAATAAAGTATTTTCGTATTTAATTAAAAACGCTGCGTTTAAAATGAAAATTAAAACATTTCAATATTTTTAAATACAACTTGTTTTTGTTTTTATGTATGTAAAGTCATAGCCTACAACATTGTTATACACTGTGAATTTTTTTTTTTCGGTTTGGTATGTCAGTTGGTTTTGGTGGCGTACATAAAACCGTAAAATGTAAAATTTCTAAGTTTACGGCTCACTACGCAAAAAGTATTAGGGATACAAAATTTTCCTAAGTTGAAGATTCAGTCACAATTTATGACTAAAATGAGAAAAAAATATCTAGTACAAATATAAAAATAAATAATTACGTTGAAATCTGATGCGAACCGCGCTCCCTTAACAAGATGTCGTAATAACATACCGCTGTAATACTAGGCGGAGAAGAGTAACACATTGCGAAACCCTACTTGTTTTTATAATGTATTTAATACTGAGTCAAAATCTAAATTTCACTTAATTTTCTGTGCAATATTTCTCGATAAAAAAATAATTGGAATTCTATTGCTCGTAACATCCGACCAATTATGAGACGTGTTGTAAGTTTAACGGGCTATATCTGTTTGACAATCTGTCTGTGGCTTCGTAACCCCCAAACAGATGGATCTATTTCAATGCTATTTTTATTCAATGAAGCAAGTTTCATCGGCATGAATGTTAGCTGTACCTGAACAAAATCTGTTCAGCTGTTTAAAAGTAATGAGTTCTTTTTTAAATTCGTGACAGAATCTCATATACATTCAATGGAATAATTGATATACTTTCATATTTCATTGATCCAGTAAACTTTAATTACGGCACGTGTCCATAAATCCTTAGGTCTTAACCTGGAATTGATGCTGCGAACATGTACATAGTGTCTGTAATTCAGTCATACGTTCATTGCAACGAAGATTTTAGCACGTGTTATAATCATAACACATATTTAACCATTTATATGTATATATATATATATATATATATATATATATATATATATATATACATACACACATTCATGTGTACATACATATGCATGTATGCATGAATTTCAGAAGAATGATTTTTTTTATGCTGCGAATATTATTGGTTATAAAACTGTATTTTTATTGTACTATTCATGTTTTATGTTGAAAAAAATGTGCATTTAAATATTATTACATTTATTAAAAATTACTGTATCAAAAATAAATGGTATTTTAATCAATTTTACATTTCAATTTTTTTGGAAATATTAAAATTTATGAGACTACACATAGGCCTGTAACTTAAATAAAAAAATTTAAATAAGAGTTAATATGATCTCTCAAAAAGTAATACATATTAAAGAAACCGTTGACGTTTAAATGCGTTGGGAGACAGCTGAGCAAACAATATAGGCAGTTAAAATTAGCGAACAATAATATCAAATAAAAAAAAAGTTTTAATAAAAAAATGGAATGTAAATTAAATTTAATATTTGGGACTATCTTTTTAAATTATCACATATGAAACCCTAATAAAGTAAGTTATGTTGAAGTTATATAATTTCCGTTCCCTCGTTTTAACTTGCACGCTGCAAGCTAGTAGGTAGGTAGAACGTTTAACAGCGAGGAAGCAGAGTTCTGGCGGAGGAATGTAGGAACGAAGGTAAACGAGAGCACCCAGAGAAAATCCTCCGGCCAACTGCAATGTCAGCACTCTGTATACGTGCAGAAAGTAGAATGAGCACACAGGGAATGAAACTACCGCACATGTTCGTGGTATGAGTTGAGTGTTCTGGTTAATTATTGACCTCAGAGTCGTTAGAACACTGGCAGACAAGTTTTGTAACTGTCACCACTACTGCAGCAGTGCGCCGGTAATTCAGCAAGGCCCTAACTACTTCTGTAGTGAGCCAACCAATTCAGCATGTCCGCAAATACTCCACTTCAAGAAAATGTACGCATTACAAATATATAAGCTAAATAAATAAACAGGTAGACAAACAACACTCGCAATAATATTTCTTTCCCCGTCAAGCTAACAAACCCAGCAAAAATAAAACAAATCTAACTATTAAGCTAACGTTCCAGGCTAGTATTGCACACTCCCAACGTATTGTTCTAGTTGTATAGGATTGCGTGTTTTAAACAAGACTCTATTAACATTGCGTTCCTTGTTTCCCTTGCAGCCATATTTGTTACATCTTCATTCTAGTAGTCGACTGCGTGTTTTTGTGAGCTTCTGTTCCTTTTGTTTACATCTCTAGCTGGTATTGTTTAATTCAGTTTCGATTTCCATTTCGCCGGGAGAGATACATGTACGTTTGTATTCCCGCTTGTTCTGTGCCCTGCATAGCTACTTTCCTTCTGAATGTTTACTGCCGCCAGGCAGCCCTTTGAATGTTGTTTCCTTCTCCTCTCGTCCTAGGAGGTTCGGCGAATACCCTGCTTCTCTTTTATAAGTATTCACATTGATATTTCCATTCCGTCTAGTATTACAGTCAGTAACTCGTCGCTTTCTGATCACAAGAGAAGTTCTCAGTGCTCGCTGGTGATCATATTGTATATATGCCAGCGTGAGCAGAAGTTGTTAGTTGTTTACGTCCATTGTTTTACTAAAGGAACACAGCTCTGCAATTATAAACCAAACGACAAATTCCCCAAAGTTCGGTCTTTACAAAAGCATTTACTTACACTATGTAAGTATTTGTGTAAAAGCACATAAATAATTTTTGAAATTCAGAATGATACGTGACAGTGTAAAGAAATGGGACGTTGTAACCCACTGTTGAGGGGGTCACATTATGGAACTTTCAAGTGTAGCTGGACTGTTAAGAACTTTACATATAATACACATAATTATCAAACCTCGTAACCAAACTTTCTTTTGTCAAAAATTTTATTTTAGCTTCAGATTGTACTAAATGATACTCTTGGTCGTTCGGGATAAAATGAG
Organism: Medauroidea extradentata; assembly: GCA_003012365.1. Classification (NCBI taxonomy): domain Eukaryota; kingdom Metazoa; phylum Arthropoda; class Insecta; order Phasmatodea; family Phasmatidae; genus Medauroidea; species Medauroidea extradentata. Next base: position 19,700 of record PNEQ01063249.1, read on the forward strand.
CACTAGAGATTTAACCTTTGAAACAAATCACTAGCTGTTAGTGCATGTAATTGAACATTAACAATAGTTACCTTACAACTTGTATGGTTGGCAGCAGATTTCCGAGTGTACTTCCGTGTATTTTCCTATTTAATTACAACAATACCTAAAGAAAATCAACTAAATTAGACATATTTGAGTTTTATATAATTAATAAACTTGTTTTCATCAAACTATAGGGGTTCCTACAGACTGCACAAGGTATCTTATATACGCAAACATCAAGTGACGTGTCCAGATATGTTAGACATTTCCCGTTGTTAACAGTTACGCGCAGAATGATACAAATTGGCTGAAAATATAACTCCAGCCGGGCTTTTTTTAGTGTTCACTTTATCCCGAACCACCTTATCTCTATGGTCATTCCAAAGCCCATAGCAAGCCATTGTAGTTCTTGGAGTGTTTTATGATTGACAATGTTTACTACACAGTTTCCAATAAACATGGTAGGCCTATGCATGTATGTAGGCTATTCAAAATGAAGAAATCCGAAATAACGAATAATACTCAAGATGTCAAAAATGATGTAGAAGTTGAAACATAATTCACTAATGATCTGATTAATTCCACGAGTTCACTAACTCAGAATGACAACATATTATGTAATGAACTAATGACGGCATTTGCTGGTGATGCGTCTAATGGCAATACCGATCATGTGGTGTAATCTTGGTAGACTGATCACTGATCACATTGCTACGCTATACTTTCAACTATGATCCTTCAAGAAAATGCCAGAATTACAGACACAATACTCAATACTGATAACTACAATATCCCTTCACCATCGCTATCAAAGCAGAAAATTATGATTCTACTTCTATGAAGAGACGAAGAAGGAAGTGACATCAGGTTAACGGAAGTTTGTGAAATGGAAAGTGGCGAGGATAATGGAGAAAGAATACAAAAGAAAAATTCAACTGGAGGTGGCGATATGTGCAAAATTGAACCTTGTTGAGTTTGTGTAAGAAAGGGAAAAAAAGTGCTTAGCAGTGCTGTTCTATCACAGGTTTTCAAAGAATTTCGTTCGTTGGACTGGAGAGAGCTCTTCCTAAAGTTAAACACTGGGAACAGCACTGTACAAAGAGCCAGAGATAATAGGATGAAAGTTAATCCACGAGGAAGTTATCTAGTTATTATTTCTTAACGGCATTAGATGGCAAAAGACGGGTGTATAAAACTATGTTTTGAATGCTTTGTGCCTTGAGGGATGGAACGTCACTAAACTTGCAAAATAAAGAACTTGGTAAAGACGAAGGAGAGAACCCTATTGAGGATACGTCGCAAACAATTTACGAGGCAGCCATCATGGGTAGGGCTTCCGAGTCAACATGAAGTCAATGCTAGATCGGAACTTCGAAAAATTAAAGAAATAAAACATGTGAAGGAATTTTCTCGAGCCTTGCTAAGGTCGAGTCAAATTACAATTGTTCGGCACGCTGTACATATAGATCAGTGTTGCATAAGTAAAGAGCAGTCGAACCTGTTTCTTTGTGTTAATTCAAGAAAGATTTCGAGGGAAAATGAATCTGGTATGACCAATGGCGAACACGTTTATAACATGTATCTACAGTCAGTGATAATGTTCACAAACTCGAATGTCTAGAGACACTGGAAAATCGTGGGAATTGTTGACTGTTTGCTAGGCTCCAAAGTGATGTAAATAACACGAATGTTTTGTATCAACATTGGCTTTCGTTTATTTGTAGTGTTGTTTCTCTCTACAACAGGCCCAGTTAGAACTGCACAGCTTGGACACACAGCGTGTGTGATTTGTCACACAACTATTCACTTGTGTCACGGTTAATATAATACAGTTTATTGGAGACTATCTTAAACATTTTCGCGATTTTTCAGTGTCTCTACTTATACTACAAAATAAAGTCAAGAGAACAGAATCTTACTATCGGAAAATCTGATTTGTTAATATTAACAACTAGGTTTCCAAACAGAGTTTCCAAATTTGTGTACTAGCTACTGTCGTTCCATACTTTTTGTAAGTTTTCCACTCCTGTGTAATTGGGCATATCTAAGGTAAATCAAAACTATAGTGTTGAATGCTGTAATTTTTTTTACATTATTTTATTTGTATAGTACTAAATAACAAAACCATTTTAATACGTCCATAATGAAACTTCTATTTTAAAAACTCAAACATTATATCTGCTTTATGTGGGGAAATTTTGTTTGGCAGAACCTTATAACTCCAACAACAAACAGTAAAATATTTCAAAAGTGATACTTGCATCATTAATATAATTCCTACTGCTATTAAAACCTACAACAACATTTTCCAAACAAAATATGCAAAAACAAATGCATCTTTTTTCTTTTCTGTAAAATTCGTCATTAGAGAATTATGAGGTTTGTTAATTAGACCGACTATATGTGTTAGCCAAACATTATCAATTTTTATGTTTTGCGTGCTTCATACAGTTCAGTATGACCAGCAGTTTGCAGATAGCACTCTAGATAATTAGCCAACAAAGCCCCTGTTTAGTAAACGTTTTGAAAATTGAAGCATTTTATTGTTTAATTTTGATATACGTTTTAGCAAATTAAAAGTTCCCGCTGTTTGGTAGTTAGAGAAAGCAAGGACGAGAAGGGAGGGTGTTTAAACAAGCATAGTAAGTACGTATATTTATACATATAGATTATAATGTAGTAAGTGCATATGTGTATACATATATACTGTTGCAAATATCTAAAAATATTACCAGTTTTAGCAAAAAAATATTATGCTACAGTACATGTAAGTAAATAAAATTTCCTACTATAACATTAGTACCTATTTTTCTTAAAGTCAGTTACTAAGCCATGTTTTTACTTAGTTGTAAAATTGTAGATAGCTAGGGAACAGAAAATTTTGCTAAAATAAGGTTGAGTTGGATTTTAAACAAAAAGTGTTAAAATTATATGTACGATTGCCCTGTACTTTATTAGACAAGCCCAGAAAGAATTTGAGTAAACAAGGATTTAACACTGCGCTTTATGTTCAAGCTATAAGATTGGTTATAGGCCCCTAAACAGACAACTGACAGCACGAGTGTACATAAGTCAGTGGAGTCTAGCTTGCAGGTTTCGTGGCAGTCTACTGTCGCTACAGATTTACAGAAGTGAATTTACTACTGGGATAAATATTTATACGCATGTTTATGAATAACTGCAAACTTTTTTATATCTGCCACCATGAATGGTTTGTGGATTACCACGAATGATAGGAAATAAATATGGACTTGGAAACTCGCGTTATTTTCTTCCATCAGCCTAGACTTTACATGACTGTAGGCTCCTTCGACGTCACTCGTTGGTCAATAATGTCGAGGCCAGCTGCATTGACTGCTTCCAACAAATCACTAAATCTTCAACGTCGGCGTGAACAAGCTCCTGTTAAATTGTCGTACTCGTAACTGACATAGCAAAGAGGCTCACTTCCAATTAAATCACATATTGTATTCTGGCACGTACAGTACATAGGACATGGAAGTCTAGATTAATATCAAATAATAACCCGAAATTCGTAGGTCTTCATATAAATAGAGCCTTAACTTACAAGGTCGCTAAGGCCGAAAAATAATTACGTATCCACTCACGAGAGTCACTAATGACAAAATCCCCAGTTTGATTATTAAAAAAAAAATAATAAGACTGTAGACTATCTAGAAGCTCCTTTTCAGTTATGTCCGGGTTTTGTGTTAAAATTATTAAATTATCTCATGTAGAAAATCGAGGCAACTGATTAGGATAACGCAGGAAAATTATGATGAAATTTTTCTCATAATAGGCGACCTCCGCCCTGTTTGAAATATCCACATAAAAAGGAATGGGTTTCATGAAGGAGATGATGAAGTAGGGGAGGGGGTCAAGTTCCTCCGGTCAAAGTCAGCGGCTCTTCTAACAGTGCAAGGAACGAAGAAAGTCATCGTGAAAGTTATTAATTTCGTATTCAGTGAAGTTAAATGCGAAGGAAAACACAAATCTACATATAAGTATCAAACTCAAGAACTTACATAATAAAATTGCATTTTCATTTAAACTAACTATAAAAAGCATTTTACTGCTGAACTAAACCAAAAAATAACCGTTTATATAGGCACAAAAACCATACGAACCTAAATTCACAAACGTGACCAATGAAAGACAAATTAAAATGAAAAATTTACATACAAATTATAGAAGTAGTAAAAAGCAAAGAACGATTAATGAAAAAGTACCAAAACTGGCTTAAAAAAATACTCACATGATTAGAATTACTCTTGAAGATTACAACAGTAAGTTGTATAGTACCAGAATATGAACGTGTTTAACTTTGCACCAAACGTCAAAACACCGCTCAAAGAAGTTTAGCATCGATAATTGTAGAGCGTACTAACTAAGTACCATAATTATTTAACAGTCTTTCAGAATGAACGGGAAAAGACACCATTGCAAGATCCTGATGGAAAATATAAATGATGAGGGTTACTGACGCTCATAAAAATTGTTAAATGATATAGCAATACATTGACAGTGGCACACTGAATAGTTTCAAGTATGATAAATAACCAATTTGGTATAATTTAACACTAAATTCATTCAGATTTTCTATAAGGCTATATAATTACATTACATCCTCGAATAACAAATAAAACATTTTCTGAAATGTTAAAGTAGACTATTACTCAAATGACGTCACACGGCTATATTGATGACATGATCTTTGAAAGAACTGTACAATGAGAGTGCAGGACTGGATTTAGTTGCTTGGACATACTCCATTGCGATATAAATGACTGTCATCGAAAACTATAGAAAATATAAAGATATAAATAAGCAGAGTATGCTTTAGTCAACAGGATACATACACAACACAAAATTCCATAAATAGAATCGGGTCAGATAAATCAAGGACAGACAGATGAGAACTGAAATACACTTTGCCAGTTTGTCTCTTTGCAAAAGCAGACTCCAAATCTGAGTTGTTTGCCTTGGTGTCTTGGGGTATTTCTTTTGATTTTTGATTTTTATTTTATTTCTTCTCTGTTTGTCCTTGATTTTATTCGACCAGGATTCCATTTATGGAATTGTATGTCGTGTGTAACCTGTTGACTAAAGAATACTCTGCTTACAGTATTTATGATTTTCTATTATCTTTAGTTTTCTTTGACTGTCACCTCCATCGCAACGGAGTATGTCGAAGAAACTAATTCTAGTTATTTGGATGACGTAACAATATCTGGACATTCATGATGCGATTTTCCTGACGAGAGACAAAATCGCCTCTATTCTGGCTCTGCGGGTGTTCTTAATTATACTTTACCGTGTCCCACTCCTTTCCGCAGTCTCTACCCTGCGAGGCGGCACAACGGCACCACGCTGAACTCACATTCTGGAGGACCCGGGTTCACTTCTCGACTCCGACTATCCTGATTTCCGTTTCCCATGGCTTCCCTAAATCTCTCCAGGCGAATGCTGCGATGGCTCCTGAACAAAGGCCACTGCCGGCTCCTCTCCCAGCTGCTGTTATTGTACCAAGTTGTGTGTTGTCATCTCTATTGGTGGTTCGGAATAAAGATAACACTTAAAAAATCCCTGATAAAGTTATATTTTAAGCCAATTCGTATTTTTTCGCGCGTAATGGCTAACGACGGGAAATGTTTAACCTCTCACGACACGTTACTTAATCTAAATTGTGCAGTCAGTAGGAATCGATACAGTTTAATAAGACAAGTTTATTAATTATATAAAATATAATTACCTCGAATATGGTTGATTTTGTTTCTGTATAGTTGTATTTAAATACAAAAATTCGCGGAACTATACAGCGTAATTTCGCTGCCAACCATACAAACAGTAAGGCAACTATAGTTAATGTTGAATCGCATGCAGAAATGGCTAGTGATATTTATCACATGTTACATTTTTAGTGCTCACTTTACCAAGAATGACCTATAATGAATTCGCTGTCTACGAGATGCAAAGTCCAGTCACATTACCTTTCCTTTCCACTCACTCGTAACTTGAAGGATGGGTGGACGTCTATTTAACGTGTTTAATACGGTCTGAATAAGTTTAAAATATTTCAACTGACGTATGGGCACACTTTCAAAAGTCGTTATCTCCACAGTATGTGTTATCTTGAGTTAGACGCCACCTGCGGGTTATAAGGGGCAGGGATTTCCACTGAGAAGTGACGTCATCAACTCGCCAATCCACACCGCTGCTCTGATACAAGTATGAGCCACGAACAACAGCCGGCGTGTTTATAATGATTGGATCGGTGATTGTTAAAATGTTCTAAGTCGAAATTTAAGAAATTCTGAATTCAATGGCAATGAAATATTAATTTTTGACGCTAGACTTGCTGAAGTTGAAATGAACTTAGTTGTTACCTTCTATAACTTACATAGAAAATAATAACAAGCCTTTGTACACTCGATTGTAAAGAAAAAAGTCCCTTTTGTTTCACACACCTATAATTTCACAGCTTGTTAATGAAACATCTGGTTTTGTTAAATCATTTATAGTGGAAAGATGTAAATGTAAAATTATTGCTAAAATTTCAGAAAACACATTTATTGGCCCTTCCTTACATAGTGTAGGTACTAGCGTAGCAGTTACTGTGACAGATAAACTTAACGCACATTTTCTCACGCAATGTTGTTCCTGAAACGTCCATAACAGAAATACACATACGTGCAAAGCAGGCCTAACGTGGTACCAAAAACATATTTAGTATATTTTTTCAAGATGTTTCTAAAACGGTCATTAATGACCTTACCATCATTTGACATAGTCAAAAATTTGCACTTTACTTTCTTTATTTGGTTTTGGATTTTAAGGGAATAAAATAATTAATCGTAATTTATTAATTTTAATATTAAATACAACTACATATATATTTACTTACGTGACATACTAAGTGTCGAAAAGCAAAGTATGTTATCTACTTTTTTTAAATACGTTTTCGAAAAGTATTAGGCGACAAACCAAATTACATGTTATGTTCAGGAATTACATAGGATAATTAGGGACTAGAAAATTTCGCGAATTCAATTACCATTATACTATGTATACTCAATCCCCGACTATTTGTCAACTAGCTGCTACTCAGTGAAACAGCAGACAATGAACGAATAACCGAGGCTTGAGTATACATAGTACAATGGATTCTAGCCTACGGGTCATTGTATTCGCGAAATTTTCCAGTCCCTAAGGATAATTTAAACTTAACTTGCGCACGACTCAAAGAGGATTTAAATTGAAAACAAAGTGAAGTCATGGCAACAGCTATTTCAAAATAAAACAGCAAAACGTAATGTAATGACTGTAAGGTACTAAAGGTTCTATTTTCTTGCAAATATTACTCAAATATCACTTAATGTTATGTGTAATTTGTCAAACTGTTTGTATTTATGAAAGGCAGAGCTTGCGGCACACAGACAGGTTTGCTAGTTTGGTATCTGTAGTGTTAGTTGCCCTGTGGCGGGAATGTATGCATGCTTCTAGGCAGATACGGAGCAGCTACGTGCAGATGAAATTCCATTGTCGGCTAGAAGAACAGACGGCGGGCAGCTTGCAACGAGCGCGCAGATTGCCCTGACATGTACTAGGGCGGGGTGGCTAGATGGAGGGGGGGGGTTAAGAAGGTTTGTAATACTTCCGAGCAGAACACACGACTTCCGGGAAGCAGGGTTGAGGTCGCTGACATGCAAGAAGCAGACCAAGTTGTGTAGCACTCCACGTAGTTTACTTACGTTTATGTCAACGAGGTTACAAGAACACGGTTAACGTGACGCGGAGTGGTGAGGAGAGCTCCGACCGTTACCAGAATATTTGAAAACTGCTCGTCGCACATTAGTGATATCTGCTTAGGAATTATATTTTAGAACGCTACACATGCGTAAACTCGTTTCAAGTTTACCGTTACTCATTAAAGCCGAAAATGGATGTTCTGTGATCATTTTTAGATGTAAAAATCTTGCCTCAAAATATTTTAAAACGTACAGAGATGTACAATACACATCATCCTCCAATATTTCGTCATGAAATTACAGTGTCGCCGCTGAATGTCTCACAGAGGAGAGTTGAACTTCAGTTAAGTGACTTGCGCTTAGAGGCTAGTGCGAGGTGGTGTTTGTGTTGTGTCGACCTTACTGCTTCTGTTCTTCTAGGCCTCGAGAGCGGGAATCACGTCAACTCAGGCAGCTACCTTAAGCGAAGTCCACCAGTCAGACTTCTTTATCCGCTCCTGACAGTTAAAAAGACAAGGCGTACGGGCGAGATTGATAAGTAAATCAAGAATAAAATCGCCTTCTGCGCTCGTGGTCTGAGAGGATGGACACTAATGGCCGTGTACAATCATAATAAATAACGCTAACCATAACAGTAACAGTAAGAGTTGAACTCAGACTGTGATAACGTGCGTGCTACAATTGTGCATAACCAAAGCTATAACAATAAGTATTGTATATTTCCATAGTAAGTTGGCGAAGTCCACCCTTCTTATGCTAAAATCTATTCATGAGCAATCACAATTGTCTTCCGTGCGAAATCGCAAGTCTCTTCCATGCGAAATCGCAAGTTATTTCCGTCCATAGCAATATATCAGTAAAAAAAAAGTATGCATAGTGAAAATTAAAATACAAAATAAAGTCATTTATGTGATATGTTAAAGGATGTATATGAAGCAAATATTAAAAAAAAAAAATTGTTTGAGTAGTTAAACCTTGTTGGACAGGAAGTTTAATCAATCGGATTTTTTATGACGAAGTATATGTATGTTTTCATCGGCTTTGGCAATGATAATGTGTATGGTTGTGGTTATGGTTGTTTTGATTATAGTAAGGTACATAATTGCTCTTTTAACACATGTCTTGTCGCCTTAAAGCGTCTGGCTTCTCTTCTCTGCTGCGGTAGTTATAATGCATTGCGTTATACGTTCGGGATAAAGAGAGCACTAAAATTTAACCTTTAAAAAATATCATTGGCCAATACTGCATATAATACAACATGAACTATAGCTGCCTTGCTGCTTGTAAAGTTGGCAGCTAAATTACACAGTATAGTTCCGTGTATTTTCCTTTTAAAATTCAACAATTTAAAAAATTGTAAGAAGAAGAAACCGAATCCGAGATAATTTCATTTTTAACTTTTTACTAAACTGTATAGATTCCTGCTGACTGCAAAATTTATCTTATTCTCGCAAACATCAAGCGACGTGTCCAGAGAAGTTAGACATTTCCCGTCGTTAGCCGTTACGCGCGAAAATTTACAAATTGGCTGAAAATAGAACTTAAACCGGGTTTTTTTATGCCACCTACAGAAACCACGTATCCAGTATCTTCGGTAAAAAGTCGTTGCTCCTATTAAAATTGCAGTTGCGTAATAGTCTCCACTGTCTGGATCAAGTACAAAACTTCAAAAAGCGAATAAAAATGGAAACACTCAATGTTTGTGTTGTAAACTGTTGCGAGAGACAATTGTGCGCTATGCATTGTAACACATGATTAGAGATGGCGATTTATCGCGGGAAAACTTGATTTTTTCCCTAGGTTTCAACGTAGGTTCAGCATTTCGGAATATTTTGTTTATTCTACTAGCTACTGTATGTACGTATAACGGTTACCCTATTTGACAAATCCAATGAGAATTCTGCTAGTGTATTATTTTATGAATGTGATCTCTCTGTAGACAACTATGTCGTGTCGGGCAGTCAACATTCAATCATATATGATTATTAGAGATGACGGTATATCGCGAAAATGTTTCGTGCCACCATATCCTTGAGAACACTGTGGTTTCCTGCAGCATGTATGATAGGATGACATACGTCTGACACAACGTAGCTGTCTGCAGACCAATAACAGGCATTACATATTGCAGCAGCGGGATTTTTATTGGCTTAGTCAAATAGGGCAACAGTTCCACGTACAAGGAAAAGCCAGTAATCTTTCGATGGACGATACGTACGTTGAAACCTAGCGATCAGTCAAGTTTTCCCGCGATAAACCAGCATCTCTTATGATTATAGACCAGAAAAACTCGTGTGTTCACTGATATGTATGAAGAATATATGTGTATTCAAGCAGACGACAGTTGTTCATTGGCTGCTCGCTGTCACAGTGATATGGGCCTGCATCATTGTTATTATTGGCTCATGGACTTCAAGGAGATGTTAAATAAGTCAACGGAAAATTGAGAAAGTAGCACGAACTTACAGTGGCTCGAATTCTAGCTTGTGCCTGAAAAATTACGTGAATTGTTCGGGTCTCTATACATGATGCAAGAAGCTGCAGTGTTTTCAAGGCTATGTTGACTTGAGAAATTTTCGCGATAGATCAGTATTTCTACAGATAACAGATATCTGGCTATATAATTAGAGGTACGTGAAATTCGCAAATTCGTTTCAGGACGAGTTGGAATGCAAACGCATGTGAATTTTTGTCATTTTCCGTTTGGATCACAGAATACCAGATACGTCCTTGAAAACTTGGAACGAAATATGCTTTACTCGTTACACGTTCAACAGCGAATGAACGTAAAACACGATATGGAATATGTATAGGATTGTGGAGTCTAGCTGACTGGTCACTGAATCCGCGAATTTCGCGTACCTCTATATATAATGTATGTTTCACGCTTCAAGCAGAAAGAAGCCTGGAAACTGTTATCGAATATATTGTTCAACACTGTTAAAATACAGAATCATGAGTTATAAGATCCTAGTCACACAGGTACGAAACTTACGAAACAATTGCAAGGATATTGCCGTGTTATCGTTAACTGATTTA
>PNEQ01063249.1:30610-76310 GCA_003012365.1 Medauroidea extradentata
GGGGGGGGGGGGGGGGGAGTTATTGTCTTGGAGTCACAGATTATGTTCTGTTTGTACCATCTTGTTTGAATGATTTATATTCATATGTAACGTCTGGTTGCTGGTCAGTGATTGGATGTCTCCGTATTGAGGTTCTAACCCCGCAAATCACAGACGAGTGATATCGCAGTAAACTTGTTCTCATTGGTACCTCTGTTCAAAACCACACTGTCAATAACAATGAAGCACAGCAGTATACGAACAATGAAATAAGAAATTGGTGCAAAACTCTTATCGCAAAGGTCAGAGTCGCTATTCAAGTCACTTCCATACACGAACCAGCTAGTACTTCTTTGGTCGTAGCAGATACTCAACTGTTGGTTCTGATAAAACAAGTTTTTGACTACGTCACAAGCCGAGGTAAAGAATGGTAAAACACTTGTCTTGCAGTTAAAAGGTTCCGAGTTGGATTCCCGGCTATGCCGTCCTCATTTCTGTTATCTAGGTTTTACAGAAATTACTCCGGGTTTATGGTGGCCTAGTTCCTTAAGAGGGCATGATTCATGATTTAGCACTATGAAATCAGTTTAAAATTGTAAGTTTCCCGAAGTCGATAAGTGAAAATAAAAACAGCATACCATAACAAATAAACAACCGCAATGTGAGACCATTTTTTTCTAGTAAAGTATTTCTGAAGAACAATCTCTGTTGCCGAAGTCTCGTACATTTGATGACGCGTAACAGGTTCGCTTAATAAATGGGTCTTCTGGGTAAATGTTTGCTCATAAAGTTGGCTGACATTAAGGGCGCCGTCTACTAGAATCGTGAAGAGGCGCGCAGACCATTAACAATCCTGATTTCATTCGAAAACCATTCAACATGTTGTCACGCGGTTAGGCTACGAAAAGCTTTTAAAGATCTTAGTACAGGTCTATAATTTTGCCATTAACTGTTATCGTTCCTAACAAGTATTTTTTTTTTAGTGTGAAAGTGGCCGAATCGGGACTTTTGACGCTGATTTTTATGTAAGAGTAATCATTTTCACGATATTCTGACTATTATAGACCTGTAGAGCGACTCTTTCCCTTTCGTCGTGTAAGATAAAAGTCCCATAGTAAAAACGGTTCGGCGGGAAGCTTGTTCGCTAGTCCAGCGCTTGGCTCGTTGAGGCGACGTGACATGTGATGCGCGCTTCAAGGTCGCCCTAACAGCTCCGTCGCTTTTTAGCCTCTCACACGCGGGTAGACGGCGCCCTTACCGCTGATAGTTGTACTGTAGTTTTCCCACACTGATTTAAAAAAAAAAAACTTTACATTGCAGCTGAAGTTTTCAGCCTTTATTTATCTACCATATACTACCATATGCCCAACATTATACCTTTATTCTCATGTGCAGCTCTGCTAAGACCGTGGAGCTGAACGAATATACTTAAAACATACAGTAATCAAATATTCTGGATACACAAAATTGTGGGTCTAAACTAGACAAAAATATTGTGACAATTCAAACAAATTTACAAAACATTACTTTGAAGTATGCAGAAATTTCCAATTATAGAAAAAACATTGCTACACTTGTGTGTATCTGAGAAACTTCATGAAAACTTATCAACAGTTTATTTCAGTGCTAAGAAAATGTTTTTCGTAAGTTATAATTCCTGAAAGCATAAATATTGTTTCCAGTGCGTACCAGAGAGAAGCTATGCTCTAGTTAAAACATAATATAGAATTGTGGTTCAAACAGATGTGAATGCAGTGCATGTAAAATGCACACAGAAGTAGTGATGAATGTTCGTCAGTTTTAACAAGGGGCAGTGCAAGGTTGGTGCTACTGTGGTTGTACATAATGTCTACTTACACACTACAGTCCCGATAATCCGAGCTAATTGGCACTAAGCTCTCATAAAATTATCAGATTTACGTATCCAAAATACCTTCCCATAATGCACTGGCAAGGCGGAGACGACAAAGACTGCAGTAACGAGCTGACGTGTATGTGTAGGTGACGTTGTATTAATTAGCCAGTTAACATAATTGCATCCGAAAATACTACCGGCTTTAAAATATGGCACAACTTCTAAAGTTTGTTCACCATAGGCTGAACTGTTATACGCATATTTAACAATAACGATTCAGTTGAAAATCACATAAGCGCATGTTTATATGTGTATGAAAGCCGTATTAGTCAAAAAATTTATTTAAAGTACATATTTAATACCTACACATTCATTCATTCATTTCGTTTAGCTCGCACATGTATGCAATTTCAGTTGTTCGTAAGTTATCAGGTTTCTCGTCATCTTTTGACTACAATGACCTAAAATGTTGTGTGTTTTTTGTCTTTACATCTATGATGTGTATAATGGCTCGTCAGCACATCGAGGAAGACTATAAGCGTCAATTGTCTTTTAAATTTTAGACATAGTGACGTTACTTAGGAGTATATTTTCCTCTTACAAAAAATTGTTCGGACAGTTTTCCTGCAATGGCATTTCAAAGGCAAAACTTGCATTGTTTACTTCATACACACCACAATACTCTATTAACGTAATTAAACTAATTAAATCAACCAGTAAAAAAATTTGTGTAATTTTACACGAATGTACGTGGAAGCACAATCTCCACACACGTTCGTGTAATTTTACACGACTTATGTCCGTGTCTTTTTACAGTACATAACGGTAGAAATACAATAAAATGCATGTATAATAACAGTGCTACGGTACGTGTATTTTAACACAATGATGTGTTAAATAACCCGTACTTCAAAAGCAAAAAAAAAATTAAATTAAATTAAAATTAAATGAAAACAAAATTCAGTATATTGGAAATTAACAGGCAACCTGGTGAAAATTTTAAGTTTTATGGAACTTTTCTTGTGAGTTATACTTGTAAGATTTATTAATTTGTGAAGTGATTCGTTACTTGTAAATAGGGCCACGATTTTGTCGCGGAAATATTTTTGCCTCACTTTGTTTCCGATTTCTCTCGTGCACATCGGCAGCTTTGATTCATGGTTATTGGCCGCGTGTCTTTGTTCAGACGTTTCTCGTTTGACTGCACCAATCAGAATAATATTATTGTGACTCTGTAATTTGCCAAGGCAAGGAAGAGTAAAATCATCCTTTCACAGACGACGTAGAAGAGCTGCAGATGTGCACACGACTCACTGAAGCCAAATGTTGCAAAAAAAATTTCCACCATAAAATCGCGGCTCTACTTATAAATTATCTTGAGTAACTTACGTCTATTTTCAACTAACGAAAATTTCTGACCCTGAAATTATTAGAACCCACGAAATTACAGTTAACAGCCAACGACCGTATTGAAAATTTGTATTTCAAGTAAGTTAATACTATTTATTTTTTATTTATTTTTTATTTTTTATTTTTTGTAAAATGACCAACTTAATTTAGAGAAAATATTTTTGTGATGAACACAGTAAAATTGCAGTAAAGTTGGAGTTCGCGGCAACAGAGTTTGCACATTTTTACTGTAAATCTACGCGAAAACCACATCGTAATAAAATATAATAAGTTTAGGTGTTAGTAAATACTTTTTATACATATATGAACATGTATGTACGTCAGAGATGATAAAATTGTTAAAGCTATCTGTTTAAATATACGCTTAAGTCGTTTACTTGATATGATACTATACCTACGTAAATTCCTCGAGTAAATTTACAAGTATTTTGCCGTTTCAAAACTGCACTGTGAAACAAGCATTTTTACATTTAAATCAATGTATTTATACACAAACAGTGCGGTTGTAAAACACAAAATTACGTGTAATATTACAATATGTAACTGTATTTCTACACGTACAATCAAAAATGTAAATTTACATCAACTTTCTAGTAAATTTGTGTATACATTTGTGTTTTTTAATCAAAGATCTGTACATATTTTGGATCAGCAAGAACAATTGTGTATAATTACACTTGCTGTACTTGTATTCCTAAATTACACGTACAAAAATGTAAAACTACCAGTTATTTGTACGTGTATTTTTATACACTTTTACATCGAAATTACAGGTACATGTCGTGGGCTAAGCTACAAGTATTTAAAATAATACATTACAAAATATTTTTCATTAGAGAAAATATTGTTAAATGTAGAAAAAATTCAACATTTCTGAATTTTTTAAAATACAGAAATGTTTTGCTATCGGGTTTTATGTAGCTTCTTCCTCTTTCAACGTTGCGTCTCGACGCAAACACTAGCAAGACAGTATCGCGCTGACTTGGCATAGAGACCTGGGATCACACGAGTTCATTTGAGTTCATGCTGATTTAACTGCAACTTGAAATACTGGTACATGTATTTGAAATATGACCAAATGTATTTGACTAGCCACGTATCAATAAGCATATGTCAGTCATAGAGGCTCAGACTTGACCGAGAATGCTAATAAGCGAATCTCAATGCGATATCCCCATTGTTCGATTCACGGTGTAAGCACGTATAATTTTTCTTGTGATTTGACACAGAAATAAATGCGCAGCTTAAAAAATATTAACTTGTAATGATAAACAATTAAACTTTGGAATTAAACTAAGAACACCAAAACATTTGTTTCAACAGCAATATTTATTTTGCTACATACAAACAAATAACTCAGTTGTGCTAAGCGGATTTGGCTTAAACTAGCATAAAGTTCCCTTCTGTACATAGACGAAGAAGCAGCTTGTCACTCCACGCACTCCTGCTTTCACGGCAGACTACGATACATTCCCAATATCTTCACCTATTAAAAGGAAACCCTCCAAATTGCGCTGATGTGTTTAATAACACTGCGTGTTTATTACAACCATGTTATCTAGACTCCTGAAAATTGGTGGCAATATCTTTTCACACTGCTCTACTTAAAAAATACCGAACTTATTCGTAAAACAGAAGACATATAAGCATTCGCTGCACTCACCCGTTAAGGGTGCTGCTTGGTGAGAGTAAGAACAGGGGTTTACGTGTTAAATTACATTCAAAGTGGCTCAGTGCCTTTCTTCTCTGCACATATGCCACCACCGACCTTGTGTTTATCTCTATGTTGCTCACATTAGTATAGGTAGAATCACAAGCTCATAGCGAAAAGATTTTGTACCATTTAGATTAAATGCCTTATATGCACACCTGCAGCTCTGCTTCAGCCAGTGAATGGATGTCTCAACTCTCGCTGCCAATAACCATGAAGCAGCTCTGTCGATGTGAACGTAGGACTCTGAAACAAAAGTTGCCAAAACCTGAAAATATTCCCGCAACTAAATCGCGGTTCTATCTTCAGGCTCTTTAAAGATTATTTATTATCAATTCGATAACTGTTAAGTATTTTCACGTCCTAATTACACTCCAGTGAAGTTTACAACGGTATATAAAACAATACGCACAAATTATAGAATATACAGTTTTACAAAAATAATAAAATATTACAATAATTAATAACAATTTCTACTCGTCAGTGGGGGCTCATGGTATACTGTAAGCTCATGTCCAAATTCTTCAGACTAGTGTGAGAAATTGAATGAAGATGAAAGAAAGAGACTCATAACACTAAATAATGATTTACAAATATATTCACTGACGGAATATAAATTATCACGCACTAACAATTCTTCAAGACTATTGAGTATTTACCTAGTACATAGTGAGTAGAAAATATTATGCATATCTATTGTTTGAATGTTCATCAAGAGAATAAAAACGGTTAATATTAAAATTTCATTAAGTTCCTTCTTAAAAACTTTTGTATGGGAAAATCATAAATTCTGCAAGCATTGACGCAAGTTGTCAAAAAGATTATGTATGAGTAAGAAGGTCCTCTTTGAAGAATTTGTAAGATATCAACAAGCAAGTGTACGAGTTATTATTTCTTTGTATTATTTCCAAGGAAATATTAGTTTTTCTAAAATCAATTTGGTTTTGAATATGAGCATAACTGAGTAATAAATATATTCACATGGTAGGGGTAGGACTTATAGCGCTTTTGAACAAGGGCCTGCAGTAATCTGTTGGTCTCGCCAAATATTATTCTTGACGCTATATTTAACATGGAATAACTTTATACTGTTAGTGAATTCCCCCTAAATATATGCTATATATGATAACGGAGTGTTTATATGCAAAATAAACTGTTATGGCAAGTCTATGTACATAGTATTCCCGCTATATTTCGCAGGGCAAAACATACAGAACTCAGTTTTGGCAAAAACTTCTCTTAATCAATCATGCAATGTATTTATCGTCCCGGCATAAAGAGAGGGCGCTAACAAGGAAATATAAAAACTTTGTAACAGAGAAATATACAGCGGTGTAGGGTGCAACTAAGTGAGAGGGTATGCAGGAAGAAAACAACCATAGAGTCAGCTGATCGCAGAGAAGTCCGGCAGAGGTCGTATGTCACTGTCACTGTCACTGTCGCTAAAGTGAAAAATCACCTCTCTCTCGTGTCACAGCAACCTACTGGCCCCTTCAACCACGCTCTCGTCTTGCTCCTTTCAGCTTCCCATTTCGTTCCGACCAGCACATTCCTAGCCACCGGAAAGAAGAGCGTTCCTTCCTGACGTTGCGATAAATTAGAATTCCTTTTATATACCAGGTTATTTATACCGAGCAAGTTTAGGTTACGTTCCAATGTAGTTAGTACACTTCCTGCGTTTTCATTTAATTTATTCCTGTGTTCACATCTGACTGAGTCAATGACCACTGAAATAAATATTTTGTAGTTAACGTTCCCTGCCAAATTAGTTTGTGGCGAACAAAATTTTACTGTGGTGACATCAAAATATTTGGTATGCTGCGCACAAAAAATATTTAACAAGGTCATTACTAGCAAAATATTTTATACCTGCCACAATAAAAAAGAAAGAACATTTTTAGTGAAATTTCTTTAAAGTGACTGATAAACGTCTTTTTTTTTTGTCAGAAAATAAAAAAGTGCGGTAAATTATTGTCTTCCAATTATATATGGCACAAAAAGCTACAAAGATTCAGAAAAATTAAAATAAAATTGCCGTTAGAGTATATTAACGATTCGACAAATTTGTACTGCTATTAAAACATCAGTTATATTTAAGGTAAAGTTGTATAATTCAAACAAAATATTTACTTTAAAAGATAATTTTCCCTGTTTGAATTAAAAAACAATGAAAGAAAACTTCTCGAAGAAAAGTGAAAAATACATTAAATATTAGGTTTTTAAGTTATTTTTGCAAAAAATTCCATTTATGAAAGCTGAGCAGCCTCAAAAGAATAAATGTGTCTTGTTTGAAATGAAACGTTTCTATTGTGTTGGGAAGTGACAATCTCGACTGTACTAGGATAAGGCAACTTGCATTTGGACCGAGTCTTGCGTAAAACAGCCAACCCACAGTTCGCTAAACCGAGATATTCGAGGCCACAGTTTGCTGTATGAATCTGAAGCTTGTATGAACGGCTTTTTTTGTTCCTTATTATTTTCAAATACAAAGATTAGAGATGATGGCTTACCAACACACACTTGAACACGCTGAAGTTTCTTGGAACATGTATGATTGGCTGACGTTCGTTTGACACAACGCAGCTGTCTGCAGACCAATAACAGGCATCAAATATTACAACAGCGGGATTCTTATTGGCTCAGTCTAATAGGGCAAAAACTCCACGTACAAGCTAAAGTCTGTAATCTTTTGTTAAGCTGATCGTACGTTAAAACTCAACAAACAGTGAAGTTTCCTCGCGATAAACCATATCTCTAATTATGATGTATTATTTGTTTTTTAAGATATATTTCGGACTTTATCTTACTTTCTATGATTATGTCAAAATAAATTACTGTTTCCTTCTGCTTGATTCCGTCCATTTGTGAGTACTGCACATGGGTTCGAGTTCCAGTCCGGTCAACCTGATAGCTGTTATTCCGTGGTTTTCAGGATCATTGGGCGTGAATACTGAGATTGTCACTCATTAAATGCCATGACAGCTTCACTCGCTGTACTTGGAAATGTAAACAACTGGTTACTTATTAATAAACTTGCTTTAGGTGAAATACAATGTACTAAATACTTTATCAAACTACTGGCATTTGCCCGCAACTTCGGGAGGTTTCGGGTTCGACCCTCGGCTCCGGCCGTCCAGATTTATTGTTTCTATGGTTTCCCGAAATCACTGCAGGCGAATGTTGGGATAGTTACTTAACAAAGGCCATTGTCGAATCCTCTCTCAGCTCCTGTCAGTGTACCAAGTTGTGAGTCGCCGTCTATAGTCTGTCGACGAGACGTAAGCCCACTTAACTTAACTTACCTTCTGATTTGTTCATTTCGGTTAGCATTGATTGTGAGATTGGTTTATCGTTTCTCCCGTTTCATTCGTTTCCTTACAATCGATAATCAACACTGTCAATTAAAACACCGCGCAGCAAACATGAGCTGGTTCCTGAGATCTGCCACATTCATGTATTAATGTTGTCATAAATAAATACAGATTTTAAAGTGAAACAAAGGACAGGATATCACACTCCTAGATAAGGATTTTCAGCCTGGATACACGTATTGCCAGCCGTTAACTGAGAGGAGACATGAGATGAGAGCCTGCTATAGAGCAGCGACGGAATGTAAGGGCGGGGTAGACGGGAATATCCCCGAGTAAACCCGTCAGCTTGACAGCAACATACACATAATACCCACAGGCGACAAACCTGGGACCAACGCCTCGGAAGTCGAACCCGGATCGCCTAAGTGATAGGCTAGTGGTTCACACTTCTTTATTCTGACTTCGAGTCAGGCGCCTTGGCCGGGTTTTAATTTTGTTTTCACCAATTTTGTTCCGACTTTCCCTCTCCTTCTCTTATTTCAAGTTAACGAGCATTTCTGGTAGGCTAGTGACTTTTTATACCATTTCTTACGCAACTTGATAATATCTAGAGACTATTACGGCCAAGACAAATTTCCACTCAGCCTGACCAGGGCCCTGATTAAATATTGCCATCTGCTTTTTGCACCGACGCAGTGTAGCGCAAGTGCGGAGTAAGTTAAACGGGTATTTTCGTTGCACCCGTAAAATGAGATATTTAATCGGCACACGGGGAATCGAACCCAGGGCTCCGCGTATCGCAGCTGACTATGCTACGGCAGCACATTACTCGAGCACTGCGGCCTCTTTGTGCTAAATAAACAACTTTGTTTTAGGCTAATATGCGTGAGCACAGTTGGCTGTCCTAACTAGGCAGACCATTCACCTCCCAACAAGGCGATCCGGGTTAGATTCCCGGCGGCCTAAGTACCCTGACTTTCGCGTGTGGGTATCGTCGGAGAGTTTTCTCAGGGGTCTCCCGTTTTCCCCTCCCCCCTCGCCAGTCACTGCTCCATACTCACACAATGTCACCCCTCACCAACACTAAATACCTAGAGGGCTGACCAAACTCTCTCTTTGTATTACTATGTATTGCTCGACAAACCTAAGTGTGTCCTCGGAAAATTCGTGAACTACTGCCATCCCGCTCTCTGACGCACCTCGCCTTCCTTCTCTCCTCTGTCTCGCTACACTCTCCCAGCCAATAGGAAGCAAGTAGCCTGACCGTCGCAACATGCACTGCATACAGTCTCTTCAGCTGAGAAATGACAAATAGTGTATATTTATTTGCTGTCCAGCTCGTGTCGTTTTGCACCGCGTATCTACAAGGTATACGATTGCAGAGCCCTATTAGTAGAGACATGAACTTTTCGCGAAAAGAAATTTGCCTCACTTTGTGTGAGTGACTTGTGTGCACGTCTGCAGACTTGCTTCACGGTCAGAGATTGGATGTTTTGACATTCGTGTGTCGTGGGGTTTTACACGCAAATCACAGAAGTGTGGTGTTACAGTAACCTTATTGTGATTGGTACAGTCAAATGAGAAACGTCACAGTTCAAAGGCACGCTGCCAATGTCTATGAAGCAGAACTGCAGACGTGCACATAAGGTACTGGAACAAAGTGGGGCAAAATTCTTTTCGCGAAAAGTTCATGTCTCTACCTATTAGTAGAGATGATGGTATATCGCGAAAATGTTTTGTGCTAACATATCCTTGAAAACACTGCAGTTTGTAGCAACATATATGATTGGATGATGTACGTCTAACACAACGTAGTAATAGGTTTCTCAGTGGCTGTATTTGGTTTTTTGGATCGTTTGCTTTGAAATGTTTATCAAAGTCTATGTTTCCCCTCTTGTAGTTTAGAGTTATTTCATCAGTATACTAACTGATTTAATTATTGTTCGTATTTAGGCGAGAATATTACTGAAGCAAGTAACATCTCGATATCTCAACTGGTAATGTATATATATATATATTACTGGATATCAACTGAAAGTAAATTGTATCCCTTTTGACCCAGTTATTGGTAGAATTTCTCAAAATCGTACTACCACATGTTAAACATTTGCATAAGTAACCATCTGTGGCGAAATTCACGACGAAACTCCATTGAGCAAAAGCTGAATCAACGATTCATTTAAAAACGTTTTTCATCCCTTCACATCCCTGAGAGTTCGAATTTATAAATATGTTGACGCGCATTTACGCATTCATCATCATGAAGCGAAAAGCAACTCTATATCTCGACTGGTTCGATAGCTGTAAAGAGTTTACCTTAAAGATGTCCATACATGTCTTTTCACCCCCATAATAGTGTTCACGTGGCAAAAACTCATAATGTTAAATTTGTACAACATAGAATTAGTTTTATAGACGTTACTTGTGACTACGTTTTATATTCGTAAATTTTTTTTAGCTCCCAGTCTTCCCATAGTGGCATGTCAAAGTCAAGTTTTGCAAGTAACGGGAACATACAAAAAACAAAAACCAACTGTAACTGATTTACTCGAATGATAAAATTTACACTGAAATTAGATTCTATGTGCTATATCAGTTGGTTTTTGTTATCAGCCTGTTTCCGTAACTTGCAAATTTTGACACTGACACGCCGCTATGGGAAGACTACGAGAGTTAAAAATATTTCAGAAGTGGAAAATGTAGTCACAATTGACGTCTATGAAACTACCACTAAGTCGAACAAATATAAAAATATGCAATTTTCCATGAGAATGCACTTATGGACCGAATTTTGGAAAAACACTTTAATTACAGGAAAAGCTATTTTACGGGTGTCACCTTGAAGTGGAAACCATTACATTAGCCTGTTGGGTTCGCGATCTATCGATGTTTAGTTGAAAACACATTTCACCACGTTTCATCACATATCACCCCATCAGATATCGAATTTCGAAAAATCAATAAATTTCAGTTTAGGTATTTCAGTAAGCTAAGATCTTAAGCAAAATCCTCCTTGATACCTAAAGTTCCGAGGAGTCGATATATGTCGATTATAAATCGAAAACACATTTGACTCTTTTTACCACTATATGCTCGAATTCGGAAAAATTACTAAAGCAGTAATTAATGTACTTACGCAGATATAATTCTGAAGCAAAGAGAAATTCGACATCTCTGTCGGTTCGATAGGTACACTGGAATAATCGAAAATACAATTTATATATTTCACCCTTTAACTATCGAATTTTGAAACGTCTTGAAGACCTATCTTAAACAATTTCATATGTATAAACTTGAAGTTAAATAAATTCACGAAGATAGCCAATTGGGTTCGAGCGGTATAAATGATTAATAATATAAACGCAATTTCACACTTTTTTTACTCTTTGGGAGTCGAATTTCGAAAAATCCTAAAAATAATTGTTCGATATTTACAGAAGCATAATTTTGAAGCGAAACTCAACTGTGTATTCCTCAGGGTTGATAGCTATCGATAAATAATCGAAGGCACATTCCAGGTCTTTTCACCCCTTTAAAGGACGAATTTCGAATAATCCTGAAATTGGCTAGTGGGCATTTTATGAGTGGCCCTTTGAGGTCAAATTTATGACTATAGACCTCCATGATCTATGTCGACATTTTTTAAAAACATATTTCATCCCATCACCCCTTTAAGGGTCGAACTTAAAAAAAATTCCCGTCTTAGTGTTCGCCTATCACTTTAGGGGAATAGGGTTGTGCGATATAGCGATATATCGCACGCGATGCGATATGTCTTCAAAATATCGCGCGCGATATTTTTGAAGCGATGTATTGATCGTGCGATATTTTGCGACTTTTATCGCAGCGCTATATTTTGCGACTTTTACCGCAGCGCGATATTTTGCAACTTTCGTCGCAGCGGGATATTTACAATTTTTATCGCAGCGCGATATTTTGCGATTTTTATCGCAGCACGATATTTTGCGATTTTTATCGTAGTGTGATTTTCGCGATTTACATCGCTGCAGATTTTTCTTGCTAATTAAGTCGTACAGTGAAATGTTTGGCGATGACATCATTGCCTCCATTAGAAGTGTTGTCTTTATAATTTAGGGCCTAACTCAACTTTAAGGTTTAAGCGTTTTAGCTCAGGACAGACAAATCTAGTACAGAAGTTGTGATATAATATGAAGTCGTACATCAAGATTACACCAGTCGTCGTAAGTCACAATGTGTACATTTTTATTTTGAGAAAAACATGACAAGACATTACAATTTTTTTTTCTTGAACAGAGTAACTTAGAAGAAACTAACACAACCAGCTTAATACCTCACTTCGCCGTCAGTAAGTTTTCATATACATTAGCGAATGACATGATTGTGTCATTAGGTGTATTAATATTGTTCAAAAGGCTGCAAAGTGGAAATAGACACAACATAAAAATTAACAAAAATGTGGCAGTATTATGGAAATGTTATGGAAATCATTTTGTAATCAGTCATCATTTCATTGTACGCATTAAATTTTGAAATAAGCATAGCTAGGACATTTTTCGTTACAGTAAGCCTTAGTGTATTTGTACATGTGTGTCATTAAGGCGGCTGCCTAACTCACGCTTCAAAAGAGTTGCAGCGCGTTCGTTAACAGATTTTTTTCTACGAAACATTTCCACGTGTGTCCATTGTGCCAACGTACTAAACGAAAACAAATGTCATGCCAATTCGGTACGTCATTGTGAAGACACTACTCTTGTTAAAAACACAGATTCTAAGCCCTCAGACATGGCTAAAATAAACCTTTTCTGACTACCGTACTTGTCTCTGTCGTTTTAAAAGCACAGCCCGCTTATGAAAAAAAAAACACGATTGCCAGCTTCTTAAAAATTGTAAAAATTGCTTTTTTTTTTTTTTTACATTTCTGTAGCTGGAAAAAAACAAAACTATAGATACCTGCGTCTGAGTCAAACACATACTTTCCACAGATTGAATAATAGGGTCACCCCTTAAAATTCCATTGAATAACACTTTCTACGTAAACACTGGACGCTAGTTTAGTACTCTGCGCTTAGAGGCGAGGGAGACGTTTAACGCACGCATTGGAGTCGACTTATCGCCTTCCCATTTCCGTGTCTCAAACATAAATAAACGAAGGTCCAAATAACTCTTAACGGACCAAAAATTTTCAAACTAAGTACTCTTTGGTGGTCTAGTCAACGTGTGTAATAATTATTATTTAGTTTTCTACATATTAATTGTATAATTTTATGTAATGATGGGTGCTGTCTTCAGTTGCTTCATGCAAGTGTTGTGTAATTTTATGATAAAGAGCAGGTAACATAATACTGTAAGAACTGCTGGGCTGTGAATGAGTGGACAGTTATGATCTGTTATCAGTATGGCGGGCGGCATTAACTGCTGGCTGGCGTATCTAGACGCTGAAAGTAAATGCTTACATGAAAATAATGACAGCTCAGTTACTTGTTCTGTGTCTCCAAAACAAGATTTTCGTACTGAAAACAAAAAAGATGGGTAGCTTCTCATACTCAGTAATCCATTTTTTCTTCTTTGAAGACGGTATTGTATTTATCTATTACACAGTAATACACTTATTTCGTGTGAAATATACAGTACAATTATTTGTATTTACGTAAATAGGCTTATTTTTTTAATAATTCAGTGACATATTCAAGTATAATAAATGTGTAATACTTGTATTCATTTAAGCATGAATAAAGAGTATCATGTTTATAGTGTTAGTCGTCTGTGCACTAGTGAGTGTTGAATGTCTCCTTTTTGTACCTATAGTTTTGCGTATTTTTGCATTGAAATATTGTAGAAAAAGGTACCACAATAGGATGTGAGTTTCGTTGCAAATATTGTTTTAAAATTATTAGTGATAATTTTATAACAGTTTTATGTAGTGGTTAGTGATAACATGTAGTAATGTAGTAATTATATAGTGTGTCAATATACTTCGAATCTATAGTACGTTGTGCGATAACGTTCGTCGAAAGCTCATAATTTTGCGGGGGAGGACTAGTTATAGTTGTTGAGGAACACCCGACCCACCAAACAGAGCGGGAGATAGGAAAGATGATCCATGGGTCCTTTCCTTTTACGGGCAACTTTGGGGTTTCAAGGCATAAAATGGTGCTCTTTAAGCATATTTCATATCTAAAGATCCTATCTTATATAGCTGGTCGAAATTGTGATTTGCGACAGTTCCCTTAATGCAACACAAGCTATTGAGTCGAGGAATGAGAAATAATAAGTCAGGAAAATATAGTTAAATCAGTCTCGCGTACCGCCACGCCGTGGAGAGAGTTGTACTACTGCTGAAATTGATAGTATTATATATACGACGCTCACGCTCACACAAATATTTAAGTTACGTATTTTATTGAAATATTTCGACGAAGTGGCCGGATAGGACGCCAACAGTTCCTTCCGCGCTCACCTTTACTTCTCTCTCTCTCTCCAATCTTGACGACGACTCTCACATCTTAACTTTTGGCGGGAAAAAATCCCCAGTGTACAATAATCCTTAAGCACGCCTTCCAGCCAATGGAAACCCTGGACTACCTAGCTCCGCCCCTCGTAAGCAAAACGTCGCGCTACCCTTGACCGCTATTTATTCGTTTGTCAAAGCTTAATTATTTCATATCTGTTGACATAGCCTTGATTACAAATATTATTTTCATTGATTAGTTATAACTATACTGTCGCCGATAATTATTCAAATAAATAAAAGTAATCCCCACTGCCAGGTTGTTACAGTGGTACTGTGTCAGAAGGAGTTGGGGGGGGGGGGGTGGATGGAAAGAGGGAGGAGGGGGCTGCCGGCCGGCCCGGATCTTTTGTGACGGCAGACAACCCCCTCTCCTAACTTCGAGGCACTTGATTTTCATTTACTATTACTAAACTAATCTTAAACTACTTAAATATAATAATACACCTAAATTACAATTGTTTTCAGTAGCAATGCATCAAGACGGTTAATTTGATACTCGACACGACGTATCTTATTATAAATGCCATTTTCCTCAAATTTACATAATTAAGTATACTGAGATATACAAAAGTCCCACTTTTGGCTCGTCACATGACCCTCTGAATTTCTTGTGTCTGGTGAAAATTTACTTTTAACTGGTTACAAGAAATTTAAGCCGCCAGTTCTCACACTACCTCCCATACAATATCTAATATAACAATCAATACATAGTTTGCTCATTCGAATGTTCACATTCTGTTACTTTTGTTGCATGTGTTCATGTCGTATGTTCTTTTCATTACACTCCTGCAGGCTTGGCATGCATAATTAGTACCCGGTGCTACAGCGAGTAAAAGTCCGCGAAGTGTTTTTTTTCTTTTGTCATGGCCGGCGGTACCTTCTCTAACATCTTTCCGCTGGCAGCCTGAGCCATTCCTCCTGGGACACGAGTGTCTGGGTTGCCTGATGCTGTAAGCCGGATACTGTATGTTAGCCATACCTAATTCACTACCTGCCTTACTTGGCACATCCAGTATTTCGCCGCATTTCGCTGTGCCCACTCGTCCTCTAAGCTGACATTTTTACAGCAAGCTCTATTCAAACAGCACATCTCTTCGCCTCGCCCTTTTCTGTGAAACAGCCTCTCTCCCCCAAAACCTCTACTGGGCAATAAAATCACATTTATGCACTGACGGCCACCGCGCCTTGCCCTCTTTGTCGATGTATAGGAGAAACGAGAATCTCCTATGCTGAAACGGAATGCAAAACATCTTTTACCCTCGGTAAGATGCAACCTACTGACTTTCTCATACTTGTAATAACGTCGCAACTTACGAACATTGAGCATCCCTCTATGTACACCTGTACCTGGTTCTCGTAGTTCATACGCACTTACACCGACTTTTCTAACTATCTCGTATGGACCTCTGAAAACAGCTGTTACTTTCCCCATCCTACTATGTGATTTCGAGGATAAAGTTATCACTTTTGCCAACCCTAAATCTCCCACTGCCAACGTGTCAGATGTCCTTAGGCCAGTCTTGCGCTGCCTTCGCTCTCGTGCCAGCTGCATTGTCCTGCGTACGTGCACTACAATCCCTGTTGTGTTGACGGACGGTTGTAACGGGACCTTCTCTAACCGCGGCGGTGTCTCCTTCCACATGAGATCGTCTGGACCCATTTCTAGTTAGCTGCTAGCGACTGTTCCGTCAGCTGTTTGCATACTCCCTTCTTGCACGCTCTCGAACTGTGCCGTGACCTCACTTACCTAAGCCATGTGCCTACCATGCCCTTCTTCAATGCCCGCCTGCATACTTTTGTTACCCTCTGGTAGTAATACTGCGTGTCTATCAACTTTGCCTTCTCCTATTCTAATTATTTCTGCTATACACTCAGATTTATCGGCGGAGGATTCATTACTGAGTCTATTTTCAACAATCTGTAATATTTATCCGCCCCAGTCACGCCATGAATGCCACTAGTACATTATTACCAATTTGTCCGGTCATTGACTGTGCCTGCACTATGTAAGGTGACGGCGAACTGCTGCTCGCTGACACATTTTGACACGTCAGAGAAAATCTCTCCTGTGTAGGTTACTCCCGAACGACATTCTCTGCTAGCGTATGTCGTTCATTTTTACTCAATAGCTGCGATAAATTAACATCACCACCGCTCATCATCTCGACTCTGCTACTTTCCATTATGGCAAATCTCGTCAAGCTTTTGTCAGGATGACGTCAGGCTACCATGCAGAAAATACACAATTCAGTATCTAAGTACTACACTATATATACATATACATCCCGCCGACCATGCAACATGGGGAATCCACACAACAAATTTCACCTTTATATTTATAGTGGTTAAGACTGCAGCTTGATATGTCAACCAGTCAGTGAACTCTTTAACATAAAAAATTAATTACTGTGTGAAAGTTATTAAGAGGCACATCGAAGAGGTATTTTCTCGACGGACGATTTCACTTAGATGGTTTGTCATTCGATTTTTTCTAAATTTGACAGTACTACGTTTGTAGAAGTCTTACCAATCTACAAACTAAAAATTTATGTAAACGAAATATGTGACATGTGTAATGCTAACTAAACATATTACAGTTTAGTTTACATCTGTTGATTTGCAACATTCAGCAATACAATGCATAATAATATATCGAGTAGGGTATTTTATATTTGTATTTTTTTTTACCAAGAATGGTACACTAATTCCGGCATACACTAGCAATTGCAGTTGCTTCTAGTACATGTTTTACGCTTGTCAATGTGTTGATGTTTCCCAAAGCTAAGAGAGCTAATTACGGTTTTGTATTATTTTAAATTACTCATTTTTAACCAAAAGTCGTAAATTAGTTTATAATTTGTGAAAAGTTAACTTAATTTTTTTAGCTTTGGAACTGAAATTTTGTATTTTTGCTAATTTTATTTCATTTAATATGGTCATAGTCCTATGCATTATTATATCCGCCAATTGACAGTTTAGGGACCGAAAGAATTGCTGGCGCGTAACAGCAAACAATTTTAATGCTCTAAACAGCAACTGACAGTTCGTCAAAACGATTTGTTTTGTGATAATTATTTCGCAGTTTTGTCAAGTTTGAAAAGTTTTTTGGCATCATTATATGACATTGTTTTGTTAAGGCACTAACCCAATATTATTATAAAGTATTATTGCTAACTATGCCAAAATTACTCATTTTAAAGCATGAAACAACCACTGCTGAATAATTTATGTCGAGTTTATCTTAATATGAATATTCTGGTTGAATAAATTTTAAGTGAATAATTTAAAAAAATTCCCACAATACTACAATACAGTCCATTTTATTCGGTACAGCTTAATATGGCTATAAAGCATCATTTTACAGACGCATACAAGAGCTTAAGTTATTGATGAAGATGATGTTTTTGGGAAATACAGTACAAGCTACTTTGCTACCACCAGAGCCATCTACTGATAATCATGAGCACTATAGGCAAGGACTCACGAACATACCCGAAGGAAAAAGGTTCCAATTTTAAATTTACAGCTGATCATTTCGCACCGCCAGTAGCCCTAAAGTCAGTAGCCCTAAAGTCACTAGCCCTAAAGTCACTAGCCGTAAAGTCACTAGTCCTTACGTCACTAGCCCTAAAGTCACTAGATCTAAAACAATTCTACGGCTAGTGATTTTAGGGCTAGTGATGTATACCCGCACTTTTTACAATAAGTTAAAATTGCTTGCACTAAAATGTACTTTATTGGTCCAGTTTTTACACTAAGTTGCACTATTTCACTAAGAAGAAACTTTCCCTTAAGTAGCACTGTATTGTACCGTAATGCCCTATGAAGTACTAACTTGAACTAAGTAACACAAACTTGTACTAAGTCGCACTAAAATGCACTAAATTGCGCTAAGTAGCCATTTCTTGCACTAAGTTGCACTTTATTGCAAGAGTTGCAATTTTTTCACTGTGTTACCCTAACGTGCATTAACTTTGACTAGGTTCAACTATATTGCACCAAGTATCACAACCTTGCAACCAATCCTAACCAAATCCAACGTAAAATCCTCTTCCAACTTAACCTAAGAACCTAACCAAAACCAACTCAAGATAACCAAACCTTTCCTAACCTTACCAAAACTAAACCAACCTAACCTAACCCAATGCTTTAAGTTCCAACATCTTGCATAAAGTTGCAAAATCTTGAATTTAGTTCCATTGTCGTGTATCAAGTTGCATTATATTGTAATAAGTTGCACTCACTCGCATCCATACTAATCGAAAATAACCGAACACTACCTAAACAAATCAAAATAAAATTACTTTACCTAACATTACCTCACCCAACCTAACCTTACTTAACCAAAACTACAGCAACACAACATAAAGTAACAATAATTAACCTTACCTAACAAAATATAACCCAGGATAACATAGCCTAGCCCATCCTAACCCAACCTAACACAACCTAACCTAAATCAAGACAACACAACTTAACCCAACATAGTTATCCTAAACCAACTGCACTTAAATGTGGTAACTGCACCAAGTTGCACTAACTCAACACTATCCCAACATAACATAATCCACCATAACCTAACCAAACCTAACCCGATACTACCTAATCCAACCTAGCCTAACCCAACCTAGCCTAACCCAACCTAGCCTAACCCAACCTAGCCTAACCCAACCTAACCTGCTCAACCTAACCCAACCCTATTTAATCTAACTCAACCTAATCTTACCTAACCCAACCTAACAAAAACACCAACTTTACCCAACCTTACTTACACTTTGCACAACTTGCACTAAGTTGCACTTTCCTGCACTAAGTTGCAATATCTTTCACTATGTTGCCCTTTCTTGCACCAAGTTGCACTTTCTTGCACCAAGTTGCACTTTCTTGCACCAAGTTGCACTTCCTAGCACTAAGTCGCACTAAGTTGCACTTACTTGAACCAAGATGCACTAACTTGCACCAAGCTTCATTTTCTTGCATTAAGCTGCACTTTTTACAATAATTTAAAATTGCTTGCACTAAAATGTACTTTATTGGTCCAGGTTTTTAAACTAAGTTGCACTTTTTTCACTAAGATGAAACTTGCCTTAAGTAGCACTGTATTGTACTATATTGCACTATGAAATACTAACTTGAACTAAGTAACACAAACTTGCACTAAGTCGCACTAAAATGCACTAAATTGTGCTAAGTAGCCATTTCTTGCACTAAGTTGCACTTTATTGCAAGAGTTGCAAATTTTTTCACTGTGTTACCCTATCTTGCACTAAGTCACACTAACTTTGACTAAGTTGAATTAGATTGCACCAAGTATCACTATCTTGCAACCAATCTGAACCCAAACCAATTTAACATAACCTAACCCAACATAAAATACTCTTCCAACTCAACCAAACAACCTAACCAAAACCAACTCAAGATAAACAAAACAAACCAAACCTTTCCTAACCTAACCAAAACTAGCCCAACCTAACCTAACCCAATGCTTTAACTTCCACCATATTGCATAAAGTTGCAAAATCTTGAATTTAGTTCCATTATCGTGTATCACGTTGCATTATATTGTAATAAGTTGCACTCACTCGCATCTGTATTAATCGAAACTATTCTAACACTACCTAACCAAACCCAAACTAGCAAAACCAAAATTAAAATTAACTTCACCTAAACTAACTTAACCTACCGTCACCTACGTCTAACCTAACGTCACCCAATGCAACCTTACTTAACCAAAACTACTGTAACTCAAACTAAAGTCACAATAATTAAACTTGCCTAACAAAACCCAACCTAAGATAACCTAGCCTAGATCAACCTAACCCAACCTAACACAACATAACATAAATCAAGACAACCTAACCTAACCCAATATAGTTTTCCTAAATCAACTTCACTTAAATGAGGTAACTGCACCAAGTTGCACTAACTCACATTATCCCAACATAACATAATCCACCATAACCTAACCAAACCTAACCTAACCCGAATCTACCTAATCTAACCTAACCCAACCTAACCTAACCCAACCTAACCTAACCCAACCTAACCTAACCCAACCTAACCTAACCCAACCTAACCCAACCCAATTTAATCTAACTCAACTTAATCTTACCTAACCCAACCTAACAAAAACACCAACTTTACCCAACCTCACTTACACTTGGCACAACCTGCACCATGATGCAATTTCCTGCACTAAGTTGCACTTTCTTGCACTAAGTTACACTTACTTGCATCATGTTGCACTTTCTTGCACTAAGTTGCACTTTCTTGCACCAAGGTGTACTTTTTTGCAGCAAGTTGCAGTTTCTTGCACTAAGTCGCACTAAGTTGCACTTACTTGAACCAAGTTGACACTTGCTTGCAACAAGCTACATTTTCTTGCATTAAGCTGCACTTTTTACAATAAGTTAAAATTGCTTGCACTAAAATGTACTTTATTGGTCCAGTTTTTTACATTAAGTTGCACTTTTTCACTATGATGAAACTTGCCTTAAATAGCACTGTATTGTATAATATTGCACTATGAAATACTAACTTGAACTAAGTAACACAAACTTGCACTAAGTCGCACTAAAGTGCACTAAATTGCACTAAGTAGCCATTTATTGCACTAAGTTGCACTTTATATCAAGAGTTGCAATTTTTATATTGTGTTACCCTAACTTGCACTAAGTCGCATTAATTTTGACTAAGTTGAACTAGATTGTACCAAATATCACTAGCTTGCAACCAATCCTAACCAACTCAATTTAACATAACCTAACCCACCCTAAAATCCTCTTCCAACTTAACCTAACAACCTAACCAAAACCAACTAAAGATAACCAAAACTAACCAAAACTTTCCTAACCTTATCAAAACTAACCCAACCTAACCTAACCCAATCCAACACAAAACAACCTAACACAACCCAACCTAAGCTAACATAACTCAACCTAACTTAACCTAACCCAACCTAACATAAACACATACCAACTTTACCCAACATTACTTGTACATTGCACAACCGCCACTAAGTTTCATTTTTTGCACTAAGTTGCAATTTATTGAACTATTTCTAGCCCTATATTGTATTTTCTCACACCAAAACTGCACTTTTTGCAGTAAGTTGCACTGAATTGCATTTTTGCCCTTTATTGTACTAAATTGCATTAAGTTGCACTTTCTTACACTTGGTTGCACTTTCCTGTGTTAAGTAACATTTTCGTACTCTTAATTGCATAACATGGCCCTGAGTTGCACCACCTTGAACTGATATGCCTTAACTTGCATTAGGTTGCACTAACTGTCACTAAGTAGCACCAATTGGCCACAACCCTAACCCAACCTGACATAACAAAATCCAACGTAACAAAACTCAACTTAACATAACCTAACCCAACCTAACTCTACCTTAACTAACCTAACCCAAACCTACTCAACCTAACCTAACATAAACTAACCAAATGCCAGCAAGTTAACCCACTAAGCTACAATATATTTCACTAAGTTGCATTACCTTTCACTAAGTTGTACTATCTCGCACTAAGTTGTGTATCTTGCACTTAGTCTCATCAGCTTATAATAAGTCGAATTAGTTTGTACCTAGCATCACTAGCTAGCAGAAATCCTAACCTAAGTTAATCTAGCCCTTACTTACCTATCACAACCTAAACCAAACTAACCTAACCTCACCTAACCTAAACCAACCTAACCCAATTTAACGCAACTTAAACTAAACTAACCTATCCTAGCCTATACAAAACAGTTACCCAGAACCTACTTCATATGAGTGAACCAAAAGCTGCACATTCTTGCACTGAGTTGCATTAAATTACACTATCTTGCACTAAATATAATTATCTTGCTCTAAGTTACAATAGCCTGCACTAAGTTTCTCAACATTCACCCATCCTAACTTAACCCCAACTAATTCAACCTAACCCAACTTTGGTAATCCAAAACAACTTCACCTAACAAATCTTGCACTAAATCCACCAGCTTACATTACAATGAATTATCTTGCACTACATTGCACTTTCTTGCACCAAATTGCACGAAATGATATACACACAGGAATGGAATTTTGGATGACTTGTGCGATACATACATTAATTTATGTTATTAAGTGAGGACTAGAATGGCAATAGTTTAGGAATAAATACATAGAAATGGCATGCGTAGTTACTGAAACAGTACCGAAGTATTTTTGTCGAGCATTGGTAATGTGATTTATCTGACTTTCTCATTTCTCACGGAAATCTACCTCCCGAAACTATTCACGTGTAGTGGTGTTTGTTTATAGTAATTTCAACTTATAATGTACTTCATTTACTCACTTAAGTGTTGCCAACTTCATTGTGAAACAGAAATTATGACAACTTATAATTAATAATTTGTAACTGAAAATGTGTAGCATGTAACTTGTAATTTATTGTGTAATAGGGCCCAGTCTTACAACCTTTCATGCACTGAACAAGGGACCTCCATCTGCAGGATTCCTCGTAAGCTTGCCAACAATGTCAACCCTGTCCAGTCAGTCCTTTGATCAAAAACTACGAGAGAATAATTTTGAAAAATGCAATGTAAAGAGATTTTTTTCTAGTAATCCATGAACGTATGACACAGCAAAAATTCTTAAGAAATCTGTTTGGTCAGTTTAAACGCAAATACCCATTGTTGCATAGTGAAAAATTAAGTATACGGTTTTCACCCGATGTTTAGTGACACGCACTTAGTGAAGTGAAGCAGTTGTAAAATCCTTGTATTTATGTTTGCGAGGACTCTGATTGGAAATCAGGTCAAACTATTCTGATATAATTTAGTGTCATTGTTCACCGAGATAACTCCATATGAATGCCGGGTGATGCAACACTAAAAGTAGTGGCTGATTCCTTCTTTAGTTTTGTGAAGCTTGTCCTTTGAGTGTTTATATCTCAAATTCTTGTAGCTTTGCGATCAGTTGTGCTAGAAAGCAGTTTGAAATCACAGTTTAAAGCTTATAATGGCCTTTAATTTTACATTACACACACGTTATTTTTTGGAATTATATAAATATGTTGTGGTTTTTAACATCTAATAATGTGTTTTATTTTTGTATGTCTCAAATTATTAGTTTATTGTGTTTTTTTGTGACTTAGTAACAAGTACGCAATGACATATGTCGATAGAAAGGGCTCAGTGTATAACACACCTACAGCACAAGAAGTTTTCAGAGGTCATAACAATCTACGAACTCAAAATAATGGACTTACTGTGAACTGTTTAGCTTGAAACACTATCAGCTAACAAGCTTGGTGGTAGCGTTCGAGTTTCAAGTTTCTCAAGATGATGGATGACGAAAGTACTTTAATGTGAACAAAACAAATAACTAAATGAAGATTGCCAAGCAGTCTTCTTTGACATGGTTCTTTCCTGGCGATTAATCATTTTAACTGTTTCTGCTGCACCAACAACTTTGCATTATCAGACTGAAGTAATTTACTAACAGAGAAAGGAAGGAGTGGATATCAGTGGAGTCCTTTGGCTAGTTGTTTTACAATTCATCTGTTTTAAAACATTCCACAAGATAACTTTATGTCTTAAGGACAATAATTATACCAGGCGTATCACCAGTGAGACGTCAGGTGCGTGTACGCTCACTAGACGACAATTCATAAAACTTTTTTTGATGGTTTTGGTTAAATTCATTAATATTCCTGAAATATATGTTACCACGTACTAATGTCAGACCCTCTACTGATTGGCAGAATAAAAATAAAATCTTCTACACGATTTAACTCGCAAAAACCATCGAAATGGTGTTTCGCCACTCATCTGGACGTCACATGACGAAGCCGCTGACATGGTTTCTTTGGGTAAATGTTATATAAACAAAGCAGAAAACTGAATTTCAATAGACACTAAAACGTCAGCGTAAACGCACCAGACGTCTAATAGGTGATACGCTCGGTAGAGAGTTGAAATTTGTGAAAATGCCTGGTACCTCAACATTTTCCAAAGTACTGAAGCTTGTTTTGGACGGCGACACAGTTTCAAGTATTTGAGACGAGTAATGAGCCTTCAGTTGTGGCGTGCTGTTCAGTTGTGAGCACACAAATAACTATAAGAGAATATTTGAGATGCAGGAACCGTATTACAACATAACAAACTGTAACAACTATAGCAGCTAACCACCGCCTCCAGTAATGACAGACTTACAGCAGCACTCTTTTAAAACAACCTGCAACATTATCGTTATTTCATTCTTTATCTTGAACAGCGAGGATCAAGTTATTAGTAGAGCTACGAGTTTGTCACTAAATTAGTTCTGTACGAACTTGTTTCAGTGT
Source organism: Medauroidea extradentata (assembly GCA_003012365.1). Taxonomy (NCBI): domain Eukaryota; kingdom Metazoa; phylum Arthropoda; class Insecta; order Phasmatodea; family Phasmatidae; genus Medauroidea; species Medauroidea extradentata. The sequence goes on from PNEQ01063249.1 coordinate 55,683, forward strand.
CTTACGTTCAGATCTGCAGCTGTGCTTCGTGGTAATTGGCAATCTGTGTTTGTTCAGACAAGTCATTCATTAGACTGCAACAATCTGAGCAAGATTAATGCGACACAACACGTTTGTGATAAGGCCCCAAGACAAGAGACCGTTAAAACAATACAATCACTGACCGTGTAGCAGAGCTGCAGATGTGCATGTAAGTGCATTAAAAACAAATCGTCCAAAAATCTCATCGCCACAGAATTTTGACTCTAATTACATGGGGGGGGGGGGGGGCTGACTGCCCCGGGCACCGGGTTGTAGGGGATGCCGAAGATTTTTACTTGGGAATGACATGTAAATTAGTGTAAATAAGATACAATATCTAGATTTAATTTTTGTATTTTTATTAACCTTGAACATCACATAATTTTAAAAATACAGAATTCATAATTTTTAATGCACACTTAAAATACTGCTAATGGTAGCTGGTAAGTGCAGGTTTTATGTATTTCTACTGAAATGTTATACTGTTATTTACGCGAGTGCAAAACAACGTATGTAAGATATGTTTATACTGTTGGGTTGATTGGTCTGATGAAAATGTGGCCGGGAATGGAGAAGAAAGGGGGAGCTAAACACAATTCTTTCTCCGGGAGAAGGAAAGCCTAGATCCATTCTTAATAAATTATGAGAACTAGGTACGCCGTTCAGAAACGACGCGTGGACGAAATAAAGTTCTGAGCATTAACACACGCGATCGATCAGAACGAACTGTTGGACAAGCCGTCTCTCAAAGAAGGTCGTGACCTTGGATGTGACAGCGAGGGATCCACGGTGGTATAGTGGTCAGACTAACCACCTGTCAATACGGCCGGACAGTTCCCGTGTGCAGATCTCGAGTGTTGAAGACTCTGTTGCAAGGATTCTGGAACCCTGAGGTGTCATATTCTTCTCTGGTTATCACTCAGACACGTGGTATCTCGCAGGTTTAAGAATGAAATCATCTGCCTTGTGAAATGTTGACAGTAGGTCGGACTCAGAGTTGCAGTGGTTGAAACTACTGCCTCAAAGTTAAAGTTGCAGTGGTTGAAACTACTGCTTCAGAGAATATCTAAAGGAAGTGTCAGGTCTGGGACGGTGATAAATCTGCTCAGATGATCCAACCTGAATAAAACTGGAGCGGTAGAACCTGGAAGGATTTGACAGGTATCACTGGTCTGGCCCGCCTAGTAATATGATTTGTTACGATGTGATTTCATAGAGGTTGGATATGCCTTGATCTCGTGAATGTGGTCCCTGGCCGCCAACTGTATACAGGTGAGATGGTTATCTCTTCCAACCACCACGATTGTAAAGAGCGTATATATTTCTATCGGTTTCATTGGCTAATTGCTAAAGCAACTACGGCCTGGGTTAATACTACTGAACTAGTAGGTCTTGGCGTGTCCCACTTTATGAGATATGTAAGTTGTCTCCTGTTTATTATTCAGGACATGTACACAACAGTACCCTCATGTCGGAAATAATTCCTAAGAAGAACATCGCACTCGCCAGAGTTCTGCAATATACTAGCGATTATTTAACAAGAGATATTTCCATGAATATTCAAGACAGTGCGACGACTCTGTAGTACATTCTGAATGAACTACAGTGAATTTAAAGCAAAGTTTTATTCAAATATGATTCTGTGAATTGTACTTATTGTTATGAGTTTTACATAGCTGGGGCTAATTAAACGTGCTTCCCACAAAATGAAATGTTTTGTTCCTTACGATTTACTCCTCACACGTACAACATAGATGTTCAATTAAATATATGGCACCAAAGTAATTTTGTTTAGTCAGATGGTGCCCACTTCTATAGTCTTCATAAAAAGGAAATGTTTGAAGTGCGATATCATTACAGGTCTAAGAACTTAATAACTGTTAACATCGCCACAGAACCGTAACTTTAATACAAGCCTTTATTCCTTTGTCCGTATTTAACCAAAATGTTATTTTTAATACAATTTTAATGTAAGAGTTTGTGCTTCAATTAGTACTCACCTGGCTAGAATGTGTCACAAACACTTCCTACTTTTTTTCGTGAAGGATAACCATCCGCGGTTTGACGTTTAAATTCCTTATTTCCTTATATTCTCAGCTTTAACCGGAAGATCACTCAGGCAGAAAACAATTGACAAATAGTTTAGGCTTGTGTATACGCAATGAGATGTTTTCTAGAGTTCAAGTCATTGAACTAGTAAAATATTCATGCCTATATTTCTATATGTTAATACTTTCAGACTGCAATTCTTGTCAGTATTGGGTGTGTTTACCATGATTTACGCTGTTACAGTGAATTCAACTGTTTCTCACTTCATTCCTCTGAGTGTATTAAGCAGTCAAACAGCTCGCGACCTTCGCTCGACTTAAGGCATGTCAAAGTGACAGCCTGCCTGGACGCATTATCTCTGTAATGTCTCTCCATTAGTGTGATTATCCGCGTTTCTCTGATAAAGAAATTATCTCAGAGTGAGTGTCTTTCGTATAATTACGTTAACGGTCACTTAATTAGCTAAATGACGTTCCTCTGTGGTCTGCAGGGACAGCTAGGACCTCGCTTCCTTGACACCTTGACATTCTTGTAATGTTTAATGTCGCCGCCTACACTAAGTTGTTTTGCTCGCTGGCGGCTCAGAAGAGAAGCACCATAAGGGTGACAATGATGTGCGTGCCTATTGCAACTTCGCTCCTACGAGCAAGGAGCTAAATTTTCTTTGTACCGCTGAAACTATGAGTATAATCACAGATTATTAGTGATCCATGCTTTATGGTTAGTGATTGGATGTTTCGAACTATCATAGTCTTGGGTTTATACTGGTAAATAACAGAAGTGTGAAGTCGCAGTAGTCTTGTCTTATTCTCACAGTCACAGTCAAGTGAGTGACGCCTCTGGAAAAGGCATATTGCCACGAAGAATAGCTGCAGATGTGCACGTCAGACACAGAAGGAATTGTTGCAGTATTCTGTTCGCCAATTATTATCAGCAGCTCTAACTACGAGGCTTCAAGCAGTCACCTTACCATTCAGTTGTTGAAACGTCTGTCTCAAAGTAAAATGTAAAACTATGTAATAGTTTCCAATCATTCTGTGCAGTAGATCTTGAAGTATGGTGAGAGACGGTGAAAATGTGCGGGTTCACTGCTATGTAGACAAGCCATCAGGAAAATCAAGGCTGTGTGTGTACTCAAGCAAACTACAGCTTCTCATTGGTTGCTTGCTGACATTAGCAGATTGCTAGCAATGTTTACCAACTTACAATTTTATTGTTTATTTATAAATACAGTGCTGATCGAATACATGTTTTACCCTCTCAGTTTTTGGTAAACCACTAAGGAAATATGAAGAATAAGGCGGAGTTATGGATAAACTACTATGCAAATAGTTTTTCTTCATAGACCGTGGTTTGGCTCCAGAGTTATCACACACAAATAGGTTTTACTACTTGTATATTTAGTGGAAGGTATAGTTTATAAAGTCCTGCATGACCAAACTTAGGAAGCTAGCAGACACGAGCAAAAGTGTTCAATTTATATTACAATAAATTTTTTCTCAGTAAATTAATTTTGTAACGATACTTATCTATTTCAAACAACAAATGTTATCTGCGTGAACTGTCTAAATAAATAATACTCATAATGAGATTCAGAAAATTTTCAGTGTTTGTTGTAAAACATAAATTGTTACATTTCGTATTACTGTATATATAAAGCGATGAAATTAAATATATCTATCACGTTTCTCACTAAACAATATTCTTACACATTTAAAGTAGAATATTTTGTGTTTAAAATGATGAAGTTTGAAATGGTTCTATTGAGTAGTAATATTTTAACATTGATGTTACATCTGTATTTCATGGTTGGTTAAGTTTCGTCGAGAGGGCCGTTTATTTTATGTTATTGGCAGTTTTTAAACTGCCCAGCCCTAACGTAGGTTTTAAATTTAATATTTGAGATTTCGACCTCTCGCCGAACCGAAACCTTCGATATGTCACGGATCGTGCAAACTATTTTGTATAACCATTTGCTGTTCCTTTGGCTTTGACTGCACAAGGGCCTAGTCATTTGCTATATAGAGAGAGCTTTTGGAAGAAAATATATATCCTGCTAGGTAACAACTGCAGTACAATGAGAACATTTTAGCCAATCATATGCTAAAACCCCGAGTTGTTAAGCCACAGGGTGGATATCAGTGATCGGCTTACGTCCAGAACTGTCCATTATGGTATTCGTTCCAGCATTGTCTGCGCTGTCTTAATTGTGATGTCCTGAGATTTACGTATTCGTTTGTTTTGTATTTCAACTTTTGTTTTTTGTTGTTTATCATTATATTTTTCCTTTATTTGTTGTAGACTACTTCCTTGTGGGATCATTCATGTTCTGTTAATTTGGTTTATGGATGTGTCGATTTCAGCCAATTCCGCTTGTTTTCTCTTTTTTCGTAATTCGTTGTTTCTTTTTCTTAGTCTCTTTCTAAGATTTCTGGGACGACATAACATTGCAGTGGCGTATTTCCCACAATAAGACAGTGCGTTAGACATGTAGGGTCTTTTAAATATGCTCCAATGGAAATATTACTCTGCTTCTCCGTTGCTATCTATCCCGGTTATACCTATTCGCAAATGACAAGCAGGAGATAGCACATAATAAAGAAGACAACACTCTTACCTGAGGTATGTTTGTTGGTTGTTTTGCCTCACTGTTCTTATATAACTAGTTGCTGTGTGTGACCCTAATACTTATACTATTCAGACGCTTAATGTTAAATTGCTTATTTATTGAGAATTTATTGTTGGTAGTGCAACGAAACACCTAAGTCGTAACACCTGAAAGGGGAAAAGTAATGCGTACGTTAATTGTTAGAAATGTATATGCAAGATCCTGCAGATTTAATTATGAAATTTTGTCACAAATAAGACGATAGAGTTTTAATATATTTTAATGTTATAACTTATAAGTTGTAGTTTTGGATAAGTTACAAGAACCTTGCTAATCCTTTACAATGTTTTGTAAGATTTTTAAGAAATATATTCGCAAAACCGGCGTAAATAAGATTTCACCACCTCAAGACTGCAAAAATTGAACTACTCCATCAACTAAGTTGCGTCTTCTGCACGTGTTCCGTCCAATAAGATTCCGTAAACTATGCTGTATCTTATGCATGTGTTCCGTCCAATAAGACTCCATCAACTATGCTGCGTCTACTGCACACGTTCCGTCCAATAAGATTCCGTAAACTATGCTGTATCTTCTGCACGTGTTCCGTCCAATAAGACTCCATCAATTATGCTGCGTCTACTGCACGTGTTAAGTCCAATAAGATTCCGTAAACTATGCTGTATCTTATGCATGTGTTCCGTCCAATAAGACTCCATCAACTATGCTGTATCTTCTGCACGTGTTCCGTCCAATAAGATTCCGTAAACTATGCTGTATGTTCTGCACGTGTTCCGTCTAATAAGACTCCATCAATTATGCTGCGTCTACTGCACATGTTAACTCCAATAAGATTCCGTAAACTATGCTGTGTCTCCTGCACATGTTCCATCCAATAAGACTCCATCAACTCTGCTGTATCTTCTGCGTGTGTTCCGTCCAATAAGATTCCGTAAACTATGCTTTACCTTCTGCACGTGTTCCGTCCAATAAGACTCCATTAACTATACTGTGTCTTCTGCACGTGTTTCGTCCAATAAGACTCCGTCAACTATGCTGCGTCTTCTGACGTGTTCCGGCCAATAAGACTCCGTCAACTATGCTGCGTCTTCTGCACGTGTTCCGGCCAATAAGACTCCGTCAACTATGCTGCATCTTTAGAGATGATGTTATATCGCGAAAATGTTTTGTGCCAACATAGCCCTGAAAACACTGACACAACGTAGCTGTCTATACACCAATAACGTGCATCAAATATTAAAATAGCGGTATTCTTATTGGCTTAGTCAAATAGGGCAGTAACTTCACGTACAAGGAAAAGCCAGTAATATTTTGATAAACTGAACGTACGTTGAAGCCTAGCAAATAGTCAAGTTTTCCCGCGATAAACCACCATCTCTATGCATCTTCTTCGTGTGTTCCATCCAATAAGACTATGTCAACTATGCTTCGTCTTCTGCACGTGTTCCGTTTAATAAGACTCCGTAAACTATGCTGTATATTATGCACGTGTTCCATCCAATAAGATTCCGTAAACTATGCTGTGTCTTCTGCACGTCTTCCATCCAATAAGACTGCTTCAACTGTGTCAGGCCACGCCTACTGTCATATCACAACTTTCAATGACAACTGTCGTAGCTCTGCTTACTTAGCTTTATAGTTATGCAGTTTAGATTAAAAATAATCATAAAATTATCAGCTGATAATTTTGTGATATACCTATTTCGTAGAAAGATATAAAAATCTTCCTGTACATTATTTATGTATTATTAAAATGTATTTTAATTAAATTTTCAATGTAAAAGAGTATAAACTATAAACAGCAAAAATTATAATCCTCACTGTTTTAGAAATTTGACATCGAATACTTTCAGCACGAAAGACTCATCTTTTTAGGATTGGTCCGTTGATTGAGAAGTGATTTATTAAAAATTTGAATTACAGTTTGAAAATATGGAACTGTAAGTTCAATAACTATCCCTCAACTGACGTTCAAGTAAAACGACAGAGGTTTTTAACAAGTCAATTAAATATCTCATGTCACCGTAGTTAAAGTCTTATTACAGTAGAACGATATTAAAGTCGCATATCTCAAGGCGGAGCGGCATCTTGATAAGTTCAAGTTAAACGTTATCGGAATTCTATAAAAATGTCAGGAGCCTTTAATGGCTCGGCTGCTCGTTCGCAGAGCAGAGAGCTGTGCAGTCTGGTGTACAATATTCTAGAAGCAGAGCAGAAAAATGTACAGTCTGGTGTACAACACTCGAGAAACTCCAAACAAGTTTTAACTTTCGGCTTTTAAAATTCTTAAAAATTTAACACGAAAGCAAGTTACTTGTTCAAGGGATTAAAAGTTTTTAATTAAAGGAATCCTAAGTCTAAAATATGTTCTGCCTGCGATATGTTGAGCAACTTTACAAACGATCGTCTTTTCACAAGCGATAAATGAGTAACATATTTCATCCATGTTTTAATCGGTAATTTAGTAATGATTGATTTAATAATGCTATATTGGAACGCCTTCGAGTTAATTTGTTTAACAAAGCTTAGATATGTAGGCTACTAAAAACGTGATAGAAAACTACCAAGTATGTCATAATATTTGTGAAATTAACTGGGTAAGGCAAAAAATTAATTTTACAAAAATTCCAATAAATACGCCACCACTGCGTTTTTTAGACTTGGAAAATAATTCCGTGATTCTTGTATTATAACGACATTAGTTATTTACTAAACTGTCTATAGCAATTTACCTGCAGTTTATTGCATCCAATAAACCGTTCGAAGCTGCATACAAGTATAAACATTCCGGACAAGTCAAATTATATATGGTACGTTGTCAACATCAATACACACTAAGAAAATTTAAGACAATAATTAAAAGGTCTTATTCATTGACGTTCACACCTGATGAAAAATGTTAGCTTCCTCTGCACCGACGCAGTTTGTCGCCAATTACCAGTCCCTCTGAAAACGAAAAATCAAACAAACAAACTAGAAAAGCAAACATATGCTAACAGAGAAAATCAAAAGGCATCAAAACGTTCCAAAGTGGAAACCACGATACAGAAGCAAATTATTGAAACATTTCAAATTTGAAGTTTAATGTTCTCATGCTTCTGTTTAACGAATCAAGTTAATAACATTCCAGGTAGTGAGATCTCCAGAAACTAGTTGCTAACAGAAGCGTATTATTTAAAATGCAGTAAAATAATTTGAATTGTGCATTTTTAAAATATATAAACACTTCAGGAACACGTGAAACAGTTATACATGAAACATTACAGGCGTGGCGCGCTACATCAACGTTCACAAGCCAGACGTATGCTTTATATTTCAGGAAATGCAACATTTGAAAAATGTTATATAACAATTACAAATAATTCGTCCTAAAAATGAATTTAGTTGCGCATACTTGAAGAGTTTCCGTCAGTTACTGACGAAAGCAATATCCAATCAATAATGACGCTATGTCAGCAGCAACCAATTAATACCCCACAAGGAACTTGTACTTGTAGTTAATTCTGGTATAGTACAGTACTGGCCATTAATCTTCTATATTTGAACATGTCTTGCGTGGATGAGTTGATACTGAATAAAACAAAGGTTGCTTGGCAAAGCCGTATAATTATTCTGCGTTGTGCCAATTAAATATTAGTTTTGCTGAAACAAAATTAGGCGCTATGTTTTCCTTACTTTTATGTCCATAATTGTTACATTTAGCTGAAACAACTTAACGTTAAATCTGTTTTGTTGTACTTATCGATTTATTCTTAATCACAAAAAATACTGAGCAAGTATTGAATATTAAACTCGATATCTTCGTGGTCAAAGACTGAACGTTAACATTCTCAACACTAAGCGGAAATTGTTTAAGTATTACGAAATAGTATGCCTTGTTATTTTATTTACTTACACAATTGTTTAATATTTGTTTATCAGTTTCCGTACTAATTATTTTACAGGGATTGTTTGCACCTGTATATATTAAACATATTTCTATTGTGCAAATTAATTGAGAAATAAAAAATACCCTCATTGCCATTACTCTTACTGTTTGAATATTATAAAAAATTCAAGATGTGATTGCTAGCCAAGGACTACACATATTATAATATTTAACATTTACGTCAATTAAATATTTTATCTTAAGGCATAAGTACTTTGACAACTAGACTACATATTTTGTTGGTTCAAAAAACTGTTGTTTTGTTGGGGTAAGGAAATGTTTCCTTAGCTCAAGTTCAAATTTATTTGGTACTATTTAAACATATGCAGGTGTGCGTGTGTATTAGAATAGGGATTAACTTCTCTGCTTACGAGACTTGCAGATAGTGAGTAAAAAATGGAAATAATTATAAACATTAAATACGCCTCAACGGATCAGTTTTAAAGACAAAAATTACTATGCGTTACCGTTTTAAGTAAATCTGCTATGCGTTAAATTTAGAAAAGTATCGTATTTTGATAACTGATATATTAGGTGAAGTTTTAAAATTTATATTTCACAACATTTAGAAGTGGATATGTATAGGAACTAGTAAATTTTTTCTATCGAGATATTTCTGGAAAAATTGGTAGTACTTTTTTAGTTTGAAAAAAATTATTGCTACAATAATTATTTAGAAATTATATTTACTTTGAAAATGATTTCCCATCTAACGTAGGTAGATGAGGTAGTCATATATTTTAACTGCTTGTGAACTACAAAAGTTCATTCTGGTACAGCAATAAACGAACTTGCGCAGTAAGCTGTCTGGCTTCAAGGCTCACTGCTTGTGTGTTCCAATTGGGTAAATCGCCTTATCGGTCCTGGTAGAAGCGATTATCCTACCGCAGGATGTGTTTCCTTCTGGACAGTTTCCACGTCAGCTCTGAGGACGTAAGTAGACGTGATGTGTCTTGTCCCGCCTGCTATACTAGCCGCTGAAGTAGTTGATGTGCCACATAACACATGAACTAGGGACGATATCTTTAAATTGATCTGTACGTTTGCACAAATTTGTTTCTCTACAACAGTATACTGTTAGCTAATTTGTCAACTAAGAAAATGTTCTCTTAATTGACCAATTAACGAGAACAACAATGCCAGTTGTCCAAAGAAAAATACACTATGTAACAAACACCAATTCGCAATAAACGTATATTGATTACACTTTATCGGTTTTAAAATAAATAAATAAATGCTCTCTAAAGTCTTGAAAATTGAACTCACGCCTTTGACGAAAGGAGTATCGATTCACTTCAATGTAGGTAAATTTTGAAAGAACGTTATTAATTGATTAATTTTATACTCAAACACGCGTACAATATGTTACCTCTCCTGGCGTAACATAAATGTTATTGTAATATAATAGCTGCTGATTAAATTTATGTTAATTGGCAGCGTGTCTTTGTTCAGACACGTATCTCATTGTACTGTATGAATCAAATCAAGATTATTGTGGCATAATATGTCTGTGGTTTTCCAGTAGAACCAACACTAGTAGATATGTTGAGTAATCATTAGTTCATCATGCTCAGTCCCATAGTTTCATCTCGTGCATTTTCTTTCGGTCGCTTTATCTTCTAACATAAATAATATTGCTAACAAAACTGTAACAAATGCTACACATTTGTTCACAAGTTGGCTGGTTTCAATAAGTCACTGCTGGAATGACTAAAACCAAATAGCCCATTAAAGACGTCATTAAATAATATTTACTTGCAAATGTGTCGAAACTATATACAATTTTAATTTAATTTTTCCTACCAATAATTCGTACTTACGTTGTACCATTAACTGTGAGTTTCACCGCGGCAAATGACTGGACACATAACACATTCAATATGTGTCCGTATTCATACGAACAGTGACTTATTGAAACCACACTTAGCAAGTATATGATCGTTGAAAGAACTGTGCAATGGGAGTGCATGGCGTGTTGGCTACACGTTACAACACAGCCAACCAATAACAAGAATTTGTCTTTACACAAGAAGAGTTCTGTGTGGATAAGTGTGATGAAGATAGCCAAGTACAACAAACTGTAGTCTTTACAGTGGCTTACAAACATTCAAGATAAAACATGTTGAAAACGATATTTTCGCTCTGGTTTAACGGACAGTGTAAAACGTATTTACATAAATGTGTCTTGTAAAGTAGTGTACGAAAATGTTTTATTATACAAGAGAAACGACACGAGAACGTGAAGGTTTGTTTTCCATTGCGAGTGTGCCTTGGTCACAATCTTCAAAGTGTTGACATAACAATGTTGAAAGTTTTCACTGACGTTCCTCTTTCACCATCCATATTCCTGAAGGAGTGAACTAGAGTAAATAAACAAACTCGGGTCAAAGTGAAGCGAAGGTTCTCTCTGACCTGGAACTCCCCTCCAATCCCCGCTCTTCCATACATGCCACTGTGACGTCATGTTATCCAGAGAAAGAGCTAAGGCAAGGAACGTCGCAGAGTCGCCTGTGATCAATCTCAACTACTGTCGTAGCGAGAGACTCAGAGGACGATCAGTCAAGTGAAGAGTTGTCAGCGAAGATGAAGAACTGGAGCATGTTGACATTGTGGGGGACATCCCTAGCACAGAGTTGATAACAGTACAGAAGCCAAGCTGCCCCACGTGCACCAAGAGCCAGCAATATGGCATAGAGGCATGAAAATATCGCGAATTCAACAAGACTCCTCAGTTGTAAGTACACAGGCTTTTGATGTCTTTTCATTAGCTGCAGTCCCAGAGAGAGGCACGTGATCCTTTCTTTAAACTGGAATTTTGTGATTCGTCCGGAATCCTTCAAGGTGTCTTTGTTGAGATGACATACAAACATACAATTACAAAACTAAATGTAATGTACCAGTGTTTTAGTTTACTACGTTTTGCATTATACTCACAAAAACTTCCTATCAATAACAATAAGTAGCTGAAGACGTATAAGGTATTGCTAGGGCTACAAATTGTGGGGAAATAATGTTTGTATAGTTTGGTATCAATGCTTTATGTGCACATCTGAGTTCTGCTTCAAGGTCAGTGATAAATGTTTTAACTCTCTCTCGTCTTATGGTTCTACTGGAAAATAACAGACGTATCGTGTCACAATGACCTTATTCTGATTGGTGAAGTAAAGTGACAGTCATGTCATGCTGCCAATAACCACGAAGCAAGGCTGCCGACGTGCACGTAAGACACTGAAACAAATTTGTGCAAAACACTTTGTACGACAAACTTGTGGTTCTAGCTATAATCCAAACGCACGTACTTATCTTTCACGATTGAAATTGTATCACAGTTCATTTGACTTTGAGCTAGTAATAAAGATGCTAACTAACCATGACTGTATGGTGCTGAGTGTAACTGGCTGTCCACTGGGTCAGTAGTCAGTGTATAGAGACCTAGAAACATCGAGTTATAATATGTAAACTGGCTGGCGTGAAAGTTACTGTGTGTACATCTGACTACTGTTGTTGACCGGCAGTTTGTGTGGCGTGATTGAAAGTCTTGTTCAAGCAACTCTATATGGTCCATTGTAAAATACCCGCTAGCTTGTAGCGCGGGCATACAAAGATACGAAGGCCCGGAGACAACATCGTCACGAAGTGAGTTGAGGATAAGTAAAGGCTACTGAATTCTAGCCTGTCACCACATAATACCGCGAAATTTGCACATCTACAGCAACTACTGAGATTCAAGAATCCATAGAGTAGAGTCTAGCCTGACGTTCATTATGCTTACTGAATGTTCTTTTATAGTTGCCGGTCTGCACTTCTTGCTTGAAACTTGTAGCTTCTACAAGTTTGACAGTAAATGCTGAGCGCGAGAAAGCGTGTTTCAAACTCTCCTATAAAACTTGCCACTCAGCTGTCGTCGCTCGGAGGCGAACCATGCCCAAGTTTCCTCGCTACGAGCGCTTCAATGCGCGTAGACACAGCGAACTGCAGGAAGAACTAGGGCAATAAGGGACTTCTATCCAACACTTCCCGCAAACTGCATTTGGCGATAATTCCACAAACGTCTTCGATTACTCTATACACATTAAAACAACTTTCTAAACGAGAGGAAAATTTTTACCTATAAACGGTGTGGGTAATTTAACACATAACAGACGGTATACACACAAACGTCGAGCACTGCTACTGTATTAAAATATTGTTTGTAAAAATTACTAAGTATTTACTTATATTTTTACAAATTGCTGTAAAAGCAAATTTCTTCTGAAGTAGTTGTTTATAATAAATGTTTAAGTAATTAAAAAGCTTACTAATTCTTTGAAATCAACTAAATTCACTCGTTCGTCTGGAACGGCAGATTATGTACAAAACATCGTCGATATAATGGGTTTGAGTTAAAGTGAATGTATGTTTAATATATATGTCATCATGTCATGAAAATGGACATTTTATTTTGCTAAAAGTAAAGACACGAATAATTCCTTTTATTTCTTTAGACATGTTAAAATTGAACTTAAAGTGCAGCTGGTATCGTGTTGATATGAAACTTGCGCCCGAGAATGTCAGCACCTAGTAACACTATACTCTTGCCGCACTGACAAATAATATTCTTACAGTTATGAAAGCAACCTTGCCCTTACCAAAAGCTATTTACGTAAAATATCGATTTTGTTGACACACGGGTCCTTTAAAACGCACCTTGTTCTCTCTCTATATCACTCCTTCTCTTTGTCTCTTTCACTTTTTGGACTTACCGAACCTCTGCCTAACCCTGAGCTAAACTAACAGCCTTACACTTACCAGCAGCTTCATCCTTTAGGTTTATATTTTCTTTCGCTCTCTCTCTCTCTCTCTCTGTATGTGTGCGTGTGAGTGTGTGTGTATATGAAGCTAATTAGTTGTTTCTATACAAACTGCTGTATTCATGTAACGAAACTATCTATGCTGTTCAGAATCCCTACACAAATACAATCATTCCTCAGTTGTCACATACTTACTCTAAACACATCTCAATTGAAACTGAATCTTATGTCACGAATGTTGAGTAAAATGTGTCACCAAGCAGTAAGTGCTCGGTATTGAAGCCACAATCCAGAAAAAATCTGCATCGCAGATTTTTTTAAGTTAAATAAACGACGTACATAAACACAAATAAATAGATACTCCTATTTTTTGGAGGAAAGATGCGTGCACCAGTTTGTTTCAGTGCAATGAAAAAGAAAGCTTTGTGGCACCATGAAATATTTTGTCATTATGGTATCCACTCATATTTTTGTGGTGACTACAAAGTATTTTACTGCCCCCAGGAAAGTTTAGCAGTGGGTGCAAAAATTCTTGTAACCAGTACAAAAAATGGACGAGGTCCATAGTAAAAATAGTGTGGCTTTCAGAAAACCGCTTGTGTGTCTCGTGTTCACATCTGCAGCAACTTTCTTGATCAGAGATTGGTTGTGTTTGATTGTTACGTGCCTGGATGTTTTACTGAAAATCACAGACGTGAGTTATCGCAGTGATTGTATCCTGATTGGTACGGTAAATTGAGAGACGTCTGTCTAACAAAGAGACACTGCCAATAACAATAAGCGAAACAGCAAATATACATGTAAGGTTTTCCCCGAGACAAAGTATTTGGTTCTTGTAACTGCAGCATGTGAGGGTTAAACTGACCAGGTATTACAAGCCACAGACGTGATGGTGTTTCTAGTGTTTGCTCATCATGAACTGTAGCTGCATCAGTGTGGTTCAGTGGTCACACATAACAGCCTCTGTGGACGGTCGTATAGCCAGAGTTCTGCTACATTGCTCAGTCTGAATACTTGGCTGGCTGGTTTCTCTGCTAGTTATGTCGCTACCACAGTTACCTGCTATCTCCGCCACGTTTAATAACAATACTCTATTGTTTAGCGCACAGCGAGATGATATACTCTGTTCCACATAACTTTAGTAATATTTGCCAGTTCACCGGACACACATTATTAACTGTAATACATGTTGCATGCTAAGTCAGTTGGCATTTTTAGTTCTGACACACTGTTAGAAAATATTTCCGTGAAATTACGGAAAAGTACAGGCAATAAAATCTTTGTAAAATAACGGATACTCAGTTTTACTGGATAACGAAATCCTCCGTAAAATTAGGGACAACTCATTTTCCTCACAAAAATTAAATTTCTTCAATTTTCTGGCACTCTTCTCAATAAATACGAAGTACTCTTATTTTATTTGTTTTTCACAAACTTGGCCCACCATTTATTAACCTGAAAAACTTCTCGGACTTGCCTGGATTCGAACTCACGAGCTTACGTTTATCACGCAAACACTCTTTCCATTGTATCACAGTGACAAGCAAGTTAGTCAGTAAGCGAGATCCATGCAGTGGTAAGAAACCTACTTTATAAGATAACATTAATAGAAATCATTAATTCCAGAATTTTTTAAAGAAACACAATAAAGCATGCTTTAAAATTGTAGGAACATATTTCTTTGAATTTGTGGAAGTTTATTGTCAAATATCCGTAAACTGGCAATACGGACAAACTTCCGTGAACAAAATTTACGTAAGCCGCTTCCGTACTATTACAGTACTTTTCTGTAAACATGTCCATGGTAGGGAAAATTTTAACAGTGCATGTATCTGAGATGTCTCTTTCTTAATTTGTACTGTAAGTTTTGTCTTGCGTTGTGAAACCCATATTGCAAACTACAAACAGTTATTGCCCATAAGAAGCTGTCAAATATTACTGAAGTTACACGAAACATAGTACAGCCACAGAATCCTGACAAAACTGTTTAAAATTGCCTCAGTAATTACGGAAAGTGTTGGTAAAATTATTGACTTCAAATATTATCATACACAGTATATGTTTCGTTTCAGCTCTAAACCGATTTATGTACGTTTACTGTAGCAGAATATTGTAATACTTTTAACGACGCAATATACACATTACAGTGTGAAGAAAATGCATACATGTAAATGTGGGGGGGGGGTGACATGCTTTTATTCTGGCAGTTAACCGTAAACACATTTTTAGCGAAAATCTTTCTGTTAAAAGAACGGTGTATTTTAATAAAATACATCAGATATAAATTATTTCCGTAAAAAAATTCGTGTTTTCGTAACAAATGTTAGTGTATGCCAGTAGAAAAAAGTAAGTTGAGTGTATTTTCATAAATGTGTTTGATTTCTTTTCCCCAAAATACGTTAGTCCATAAAAGCGAAAATTTTAATGTATTAAAAAAAGTAGGTGAATATCTGCAAAAAAATCAGAGTGTTTAAATGCATTTTTTTTAAAACCGTGATTCAAAGAATACATGTTGTGGAGAGAAATTTGATTAAAATATTTTAATGCGTCAAAGTTGGCCAAAGCAGGTATTGTTTAACAAACTCTTAGCAATTGTTATTGTATAGGATGTAGTCATTCTAGGATTACAAAACAACAAAACGTTTTCTAAATAATGTTAAACAACCTCGTGTATAGATTTGACGCTAATCTGTATCGCCTCTACATGGCATTGTATACAGTATATCTGTCACGTGAATTTAAAACAAATACATATGTATGAGGGTATTTGCAGAAACGGGCGAAGCTTAGTATTATTCTGTGATGAAATCTAATAACATATTCGAATGTTTCGTGTTACGTGCCTGTTGCCGTATAAACACAACATATGATAAATTATTCTGGTAGACGCTATAAAAGTCTTAGTGCCTTATAACAATGAACAAAATGCCAAAGTAAATTATTTTGTGTAAGAAAACTAACTTAAATGTTGGTGTACAAGTCAAGTGAAGTGGTTGTAGCCTCACCCTGCTTCTTCCAGAATATCTATGTTGGTTTTCTTGGTCATGAAAGCAGGTTAGTGTAGCAGAGGTATAGAGTTTGAATATAACAGCTGAATTAGTGTTGGTGTAACAGTAGTGTGTTAACCTGGACACTATAAATCAAAACATTTAACTCTTGTAAATATGAAAAAGAAAACGAGCAAATCATGGTAATGATCTAATGTAGTAATAGTAGAAACATCTAACATCTTGAAAAAAATACCAAATGAATTGCAGACTGAGGATGAACAGTATAAAAGTAATAATAATATATTTAATTAAATAAACCAACTTATTTCCAACTAATGAGAACGTGCATCTATCCTTACAATAATAATAAATAAATCAACTAATTTCCAACTGATGAGAACGTTCATAATATTTCTGTAGGAAATAACAATCAAGAAGTATGATCACAATGTTTATTTACTAATTATAAAGTCAGTAATAATCATGTCAATAATAATCTTCTGGTTAAAATATTTTAATAACATAAGATATTAAAACTTTACTCATTATGTGGTTATTTAAAGTTGTCCAAACAAAGGAACATTACACTGCAATTTTCCACTTGCAGTTTTGTTTTAACGCTGTTCTTCAGGAAATTAATATATGCATGTCTGCAAACGCCGTCAGTATTTTAAAATATGGATTACATTCGGATGAATTTAGATACAATGCGTACGTCAACCAATCACAGAAAAATAACCCACATAATGAGATGGTTTATCTGAGAGCTAAATTAAGCGTGAAAGGATTACGGCGGTTGATACACTGGATAGGATGCTCGCTTCTCACCATAGCGATATGTGTTCGATTCCCAGATGGGTCTAAGCGCAGGATGGGGGACGTTGCCTTTAACCGGCGGGTTTTCTAGAGTTCTCCCGTAGTCTCCGGTTATGTAAGTTTCGTTGTATGTCAACACCGAGTGTCCAGCAGATATACATAGACTATGTTCACGCTAAACACAAATCGGCAGGATGGGTTTTTAGTTAAAAGTAAAAGTATTTTAACATAGTTACTGCAATAATGAAGTATCTTGAAGAGGAATGTCCATACTTTCATTTTACTTATATCATGAATACATAAATGTTTTCTCAGTATTACAAAATTACGTCCAGCGTAAAAACTTTGAAAAATTAAGGACAATTTTTGATAATTTTCTTGTATATTTGTTTTCGAATCATAACATGCATTTATTCAAATAACTGAATTGCCAATTTTTTTTCTGTCACAAGACATATAAACTGCGTGACGTACATAATAATGAAGTATTTAATTAATTTGTCACGTAGAGCACTGCAAGGTAATTATAGGTTAACTTTCAAGAATGATTACAATTCCAATAAAGATGAACATATAACACTATTATGATCCCCAAAATTCATCACAAGTATTTTCTGTGCCTCAACTTTGCCACATTTACCAAAAATATTTTAAAACAGAAGTTATTGCAGAAAAACTATAAATAAAATGAATCATCTATCTCTCTCCCTTAATGGTTCAGGTGTGAGATACCCTGTCCCTGAGTATTCTCCTCAAATATTATTGATGTTTTTACTGTCACGCGGATTTTATGTGAAGGCGCATCGTGTTTTCATTGATCTAAGGAACTGACGAGAACATAACACATAATCCGACGTTAAAAGAATCTTCACTTTAAAATTGTGGGTTTCTAAAAAGCCTATTTCGCAAAAATAAAAAAAAACAGCAATCATAGACAACAGTTTTGACAACTTTCTAAGCAGAAATGTTTCTCGAGTATCGTATATCTGAAGAACAATTTGTGTCGCCGAAATCTCTAACATTTAATTACGGTGAAACAGATCAAGCGTAACTAATGTATCATTCTGGGTAAATGTTTTCTCATAAAGTTGGCAAATATCATTAGCTATGATTGTTACGCTGTAGCTTCACTATATTGACTTTCAAACAAGTGTAGATATCAAGTGAAGTTTTTTTTTTTTTTGTGTTTATTAAATAACAACACCTTTAAGCAGCGCTCCTGTTAATTTATTGCTGTAAAGTATGCAGTAAAGCTCATTTTAGCACATTTGACTCATTAGTGTCGATCTGGATGCTATATTTAAATACGTAACTAACGAATAATACACGTTTAAGGCACTTAGCAAAGCCCTCATTAGCAGATACCATGTTATACTGTTTGAAACTATCCATCAACCCTCCACTGAAAAGTGATTTTCCTTTCGTAGATCTGCTCATTTGAAACTATTTTAGCTGATACACAAAAGTGTTGTGTTGCTATCTAAATCACATATGTAAAGTTAAAGAGTCTTGTAGGCGGTCCCCTTAATAATTTCGTTTATTTTTTTTACAATCAAAACATTTATGTTTAGAAAAAATTTTTTTCTAAACCTCGGGAAGAGGAAGAACTGTGTACGAGGTTATACTATACTTTTTTTTTTACAAAATCAACTTGTTTATATTCGCGAGCGTCTTTTGATTTTTAAAATATTCCTGCGGACTGCAAATGCTGGTGTGCGTTTCCCATTTTATGTCCAAAAATATTAAGAGCAAACATCGCGAGTTCAAATATTGACATTTAATTTCACTCGCCTACTTCTTGTGATTCAGGTCATGTGGAAACACTCTTCTATTCTTTCTGTTGTGTTTCTGTTTCCCCACTCCGCGCTGCAGATGTTCTGTCTCGCTTGTTATCTGTAGTTGAATTCATCACGTCTGTCCCGTTCCCTCGTACTCTGTTCCTTTCTTCTCTGGAAATATTCTTCAAAACAATTAAGGTAGATCTGTTTTATGCGCAGTGCGTTCTGTGTAAATACAGAACGTGACAGAAAAGTTTCACTATAGCAGAGGTGATGAAATATCGCGAAAATGTTTTGTGCCATCATGACCTTGGAAATACTGCAGTTCCTTGCAACGTACTACATGATTGGATTATTACTGTCCGACACGACATAGCAGCTGTCTACAGACCAATCACAGTTGTGAAATATCGTACTGGCAGAGTTCTCATTGGCTGTATCAAACATCGTTACAGTTATCACGTGCAGACGACATCCAGTAACATAATTAAAACTTCCGACTTGCTGAAAGTACGCTGAAAGCTAGCGAAGAGTCAAGTTTGTCGGCGATAAACCGTCATCGCTACCGAAAGTCGAAGCTAATAAAATCCCAACAAGTAAGATACACAAGAAAACACATATTCTACGAATATTACACATAATGAAGATGTACTTCAACACACTTGAAATATCACACACATCCCCTACTATTAATATAATAACGTAGCGATTTCTGGTCGTTTCCTCTGACCTAGAAGGGTTATTAAGAAAAAAGTCGCAGTAACTTAGAGACTTGAGGTGTTTCATTGTGAGGTGAAAGTATTAGTTCACCTGAGTGTAAGGTATCAATGGAGAACCACAAATTTTTTTGTATCCTGTTCACAACGTTTTGCCTCCCATCTCCCCCGAACTATAATTTGTTTTGGTAAAAACACATTTCGTTATATTAAAAACTTTATGGGCACTCCGTTCTGCCCCTATACCCTATTTTTACCTGCCTGCCTCCAAAAGTTAGTTTTTTTAGCCAAAAACTTTGTGGACGCACTCAGTACAATTCACCAACGTTTTATAGCTTTTTTTACTAAGTTTTTCGGGTGTTCCATTCTGTCCCTCTATTCCGTTTTGCCTCCCCCTCCCCATTTTTCCTGCTTAAAAAATTAATTCAAACAACTCATGGAAGTTTATTTGTTCATTAAAATGTTGTTTATCCTGTTCTGTCCCTCTGCATCGTTTTGCCTTCCCCCGCCCAAATTTTTTGCAGAAAGATCATCGCAGTTGGATGACAAGTATAGAATCGCATAGAAGACTAACAATCATTTTTATGACATAAGCTAGCAGTCCGCTTGCGGTATTGCCCGCGTGTATTACTCATAACAGCGAGTATTTACTTCAATAGAAGGACCACTTTGTACACCAGATTAGTAGTTAGGATAACCAAGCTGCACGTTGAGCTTACGCTGCAGCTGGCTATGTAGCTATAGCTGATATGTGAACAACTTTCCTGCCAATCTTAACAACTGTCCTGCCAATCTTAACAACTGTCCTGCCAATCTTAACAACAGTCCTGCCAATCTTAACAACAGTCCTGCCAATCTTAACAACAGTCCTGCCAATCTTAACAACTGCCTGCCAATCTTAACAACAGTCCTGC
>PNEQ01063256.1:8452-40300 GCA_003012365.1 Medauroidea extradentata
TTTTTTTTTTTTTTTTTTTTTTTTTTTTTTTTTTTTTTTTTTTTTTTTTTTTTTTGTTCAGGTTGAAGTGTCTAAGACTTCAGATGGGAGGGTTCATCGAGCCTGGACAGCGGGGGTGGCACAAAAGTTATTTACTGGCATATTTTATGCATTAATTATTGTTACTGTAAAATCATTTCACATTACCTGTACCGCAGATAATTTAGAGCGAAAATAAATAACGTTTTTCACCCCAACGTAATTGTCTTACAATCGAAAAGTTAAACGAGAAATTAAGTACAATTAGCACAGTCTAGTAGATAGTGTTTTATAAATGTTAACCTACCACTGCTGATTCGTCCAAAACCACTGACGATGGCGGCTGCGCCAGCGAAGGTTGTGCTGGCCTGGGCGTTGCGTGGCAGCCTGATTGGGCGGATGAAATCTGAAACACAAAGAGAAAGTAAGTCTTTGTGTACAATATGTCTTTATCTTGATTCAGAGTTCAATATATTCGCTAAACTGTGAGAACGTATACGCTAGACAGAGCAACAACGTCCTTACGACTAACGTTGAGCGTATTTCGTTAGATATGTGCTAGCCACTTTCTAAATAGTCCGCTGCCATTTTTACCCTCGGTCATTTAATTACTACAACACAAAGAATATTTATCTTTCACAAAATTATTGAACACTACATATTTCGTTAACTTGTATTGGACAAACTGATGTATTTATAATTAAGTGCACGAGTCACTGATGAAATAATGACTGTGTCTTAACACAAAATCTATCTTAACAAGTTGTTTATTTAATTTTGTTATGAAAACCCGTTAGGTTTTTTAATATTTTCTAAACAATTATCACAAAACAATAATTTGAAGGATTTGTAACACTTTCCAGTGAAGGGATATTTTACATAAAATTGCGCGAGATAAATGATTCCATGGTGGCCGAATAAACCAGAAGTATAAATTTAATTACTAAAAAAAATATGTCTCTAGTGTAAATTAAAAATATGGAAATAGGAAAAGTAGTAGTACTATAGTATATTTTCATTTGGAGTATCTTAAATATAAAACAGTTACTTAAACGAGGACATATTTGCTGATATGCTGGTTGCATCGTTTAGCTGTGCAGGTTCGCATATGGAATACATAACCATATATATTAAGATAATCATACGAATTCTAATCAAGATCAATTTAATGAGATGCGAACATTGCAATCATTTTGTTAAATTAATGTTTAAGTCAAGTGACTACATTGCCGTAAAATCACTTGATAGCATAGGTGCCTGGCGAAAATACATTCCTGAGTTCACATGCAATCGTTTTTAAAATAATATGTTTGATACAAAATTTCTCAGCATGATTAAAAACAAGCTATTCTACTTTTGGACGGGTATTCATTCATTTGACAGATAATTTTCGGCAGAGTAAAAGTATTTCGTTAGGCATGTACTTAGACAAACAGTCTCAAAGTAATTAACGAATTAATTTGGTTTTAAGTTCTACTGCAGTATTATGATAAAAACATAAGACGAAATAAATAAAAAACAGTGGAAATTGTTCGCTTACTGCATATTCGCTCTGTTTTATAGTTTCAAATAAATAAATAAATATATATATTTTTTTTATTTTCAATGTTATGTATACTGATTTTAGTTTCGCACACTGGCGTAATTATTTGAATTAGAGAGATTAAAGTGAGATTTTATAAGGCAGTTTTCAGACATTATATGTGATATTTGTATTGAACCGGTATTTTATTGTAACTTCCGTTGGGGCCACGGATGGCGCAGTCGTCAAAACACTCGACTCCCACCAAGGTGATCAGGGCTCTATTCTCAGCTGGATCGGTCCCTTAATTTTCGCATGTTGGTATCGTGCTGTTTGATGCCGCTCATGTGCGGGATTTCTCGAGAATATCACGTTTCCCCCACCCTTTTCATTCCGGAACTTCTTCACTATAGCCTCATTTTGTGTCATCATTTCACAGCATGCAGATACCTGCATGAACTAAGTCATTAACTCTTCAGTTCGGATGTGATAAACTGATCTTCTGGTGAACTACTCGTGCGGTAA
Source organism: Medauroidea extradentata (assembly GCA_003012365.1). Lineage (NCBI taxonomy): Eukaryota > Metazoa > Arthropoda > Insecta > Phasmatodea > Phasmatidae > Medauroidea > Medauroidea extradentata. The sequence continues at coordinate 10,518 of PNEQ01063256.1, forward strand.
TTATTATTTATGCAGTGCTAATTTCTAAACATTCAGTTTCAGATATTTCGTCAATAGAGTGTAGCATATTTTACCAGATATGCCAATTTGTCGTAAATGTATGCTTGAAATTCTCGGCAAGTTTGATACCCAGACGCAAATAATATTGGAAAACTACACAAATCAGGAAGCTAGAAAGTGTGGAACCTCAGGTTGTACTCACTGCTGAGAGCGACTGGAGAGTTCAGCCTGAGAACACCAATGTCGTTAGCGATGGTTTGACTGTTGTAGTTGCCGTGGATGAGGGCTTGCCTGGCGTTCTGGACGACTCTTCCTGCCTGAACTACATTCCTGCTGGTTGATCCAAGAGTAATCTGGAAGCTGCTCACTCTGCAAAGCGAACATGTCTCATTCTTAACAGTCCGTTTCGAATACAGCGTTGACATTTGTTGGTATTCTCCGGAACAAAAACTCATTTAATGCTCCGAGTCCATTTGCTGTTTTTATGATACAATTGCTGATAACGGAAATGATTGTTCTTTATCAATATTTTCTAATATCTGAAGCCATAATGAAAATACGAAATTCCTAAAATTGATTGTAACATTTTTAAACAGTTTCAAAGAATAAATGTTTTACTTCGTTGATGTGGTAAAAGAGAACACGTCTAAAGAATTTAAAAGGTTCAGCCAAAAAGCGAAGTACATAATATAAGCTTTCCTTATATAAATTTAAGTATAAGTGTGATAGACGCGTTTCTACTGTATAAAATACTACAATATTTAGAAAAGAAATTCATAAAGTCAGGCTACCGGTAACATACGAAATTGAATTTTACAATGTGCTGGCTATTACTAAGAATAAGGTAGTTCGAGATATAAAGTAAGCACTTTTGACAGCAGTCTTGTCTAAAATCATAATTTAAAAATAGCGTATATTTAGTTCTAAGACGGTGACTTTTATGTATGGCATAATCTATACACTTTGCTTGTTACTGAAGGTGTTTTATTTATAAAAAAAAGTGGCAGGAAAGAATAGACTAACTGAAATGAAAAAAAAATAGCTAGAGTTTTATCCCGAATCACCTATAAAAGATCAATTGCCCTGATTCCACTTCGCTAGCGGACGATAAGAATGAATATGACTGCATGCGTCTATAAATCTCACCCTTGCATGCAGTGGGCGGCTGTAAGAACCCATTCGTTGGAGATGAGGGAACCACCGCATAGGCCAGTTCCTCCCAGGATCAGCAGCGCCTGCCATGGGATTTGTCCTTGAGAGACTGCTGTACCACCGATGATACGCTCTGCTGGCTCCACATACAACTTGCCAGCATCCTCTGTACATACACAGTATCGCTGTAACTTAGTTCTGATGCATATTATTTATAATAAATTTTAACTGAGTTTCGCGTATACAAATTACGTTAAAATAAGAAATGCAACATTTTTAAGCGAGAACTATGTAGTACTACTGCATAACAATTGTATACTTTTAAAATACTTTGCTATATATTACGTTATTAGTAATACCGTCTACTTGGGTTACATAGGACGGAAGGAAAAATTGGAACATTGTTTTAGGAAGTAATACTTCAAGTGTTGTAACCCTGAATTAATCAACCGTACTTGGTATTTGGGTATGATTATGAAGATGGAGACGTGTTTTTGTTCTTACTATTTCGGTTTTTTTGTGTGCAATAATAACTCTGTAACAAGTGTCCAAATTTTTCTTTCTTTCCTTCCTTCCTTCTTTCCTTCCTTAGTACCTCCAGTTCATGGTACGTATCTTCATCGTATGGAAATTTTCGTAGGCACAAGTTTAAAACGAAATATGCTTTATCCTTTCCGTCTATGTATTATTATTTACCTCTAAGACAAAAAATATAACATTCCACACAAACAACACACATAATAAAGTATGTGTGTGTGAAAGTCAGTATATTATTCTCACCAGGTTGTGGCTCAGTTCCAAGTACGAGGCCTGTGGTATTTTCTGGAATGTCGGCTTCAGCAGCGGCAAAGATGGCATCCCACTCCTCAGCTGTGTGGCGAGGATCTGGGGTTACATACTTGTGGACGAACGGCAGATCAGCCAAGTTGCTGACCGACTTGGCCTGCGTAGGAAACAGAAGAATTTGTGTTGATGTTAATATTTCTATTCAAGTACAAAAATATTAGTTTTCTGAAATTTTCTTATCAACCGAAATTCTTTGACATTTTATTTAAGGCTAGTTTCTTGATGGATGCAATGAATAACTTAAAATGTTTTAATAATACAGACGTTTCAGTTAACTATTGTCAAACTCAGTGTTAAAATTTTCTTCGTGACTCAGGTACCTCTTGAATTTAAATTTTAAGTATATTAAACTATAGAACAAGTGATGATTAATAATCACCCACGAATGTTTATATGGCTGAGGTAAGATTTACAGACATGCGTTTCCATAAGTTTCAGACAAAGGCATCATAATTGTGAATGATTGTAAGGCCTTTTCCCGGTGTTTAAGAACTTTATTTATACCATCTTAAACTTCCTGAAATAGAACTATTCATTCTTTTTAAATAATAATATTCTTCCCGCTACAGTATAAAATTAAATATTACGTAAAGCATTATAATATAATTATTATGTAAACGAAAAACAAACTTTGTTGTTTTATTGGACAGAGAAAAATTGTTTAAACGTATTCGCAAATGTACAAACATTTTAAGTGACAATTCAGATTAAAATTTTATATTATACATAAAAACGAAATTTTACAACATCACGTAATTTTTTCTGACATAGTTTAAAAGTTGGCTGTAATAATAGTTTCTTCAAAGCGAATATTTAAATTAGGTAGTACTGATGCACACGCTATTTAGTGTACCAAAAAATTTATTATAGTAAAAAAAATTAATTTGTCAAAATATTTATTATGGCTGCATTCTGTACCTTGCACATTTCGTATACTACTGTAGCTATCAATTGCGCCAAAAAAGAAACCTAATGCGTATCCAAATTTACTAGAAAAAAGCAAATATGTTGCGATATATTCTAGTTCAATTACATAAAAAATCCAGAGTTGTTTTACATTTAAATACGTTTTGAATTTTATCTTGGATTACATGGCAGACAAGGAATTATAAACTAAAAATTACTACATATTAATTTCTAAAATTATTGAGCTCTACAGTAAAAATTTTATTTCCACAAAAATTGTACAGGTTATTGTTGATATTATACTTATATTAAAGTTCTTTGTTACAGGGTATGTGACAGAGATAGTGTCCTTTTTTTAGTAGAATGCTTCATTAACTCTCTGGGGTAATGATTCCGTGCCAAAGAATTTTTACAGTTTGTTTTGTATAACTCTACTCAACATAAGAGTATTAAAAACTAGGCAATAATTTCCCGTTAACTACAGCTGAACGAGAAAATATAATATACATGCACTAACTTAACTCAGCTGGCAAAGTTTTCGGCAAGGTATCATGGTGTAATGTCAGGTGCGATTATTAAAACACCTAATGACTTTGTGGTTGAATCAGATCAACTAAGTGTTAATGGTTTTTAAATTGTTCACATTCAAACATGCTACGATCGAAATTATTTCATGAATAAGTCAATGACGGTGCGTTGATTACCTGCGCCACCGCTACAAGGAGAACCAATGCCACTATAGCCTTCATGTTGCCCAGGAAGAGGTTGTATGATCACCAGGCGTTATTGGCTGTCCTTTATAGGCCGAAATATTCAAGGTGACTACGTAGTTTGGTATCTGTGACGTCCATGTGCAATTATCAGTGCTTGAATTTCAGTGGTCTTCGGCTTTTCGGAATGTGATTGTTCTGTCAGTTAAGTATGTTTGATACAGATGGATAGCAAGTTATATGTCAAGTCACCTAGCTCGTAAAAAACTTAATAGCTAAGGTGTTTTGATATTTCAAGTCTGAAATTAGTATTATACGTCAGTCACGTATCGGTGTAAGATTTAACTGATTTTTAAAAGGTTGCCTATCAAATACTTCATTAGCAGTCGATTCTGAAATTTTACCTTGGCATTTGAGGTTTGAATATGAAACCAGAAAATTTCGCAAAAGTTCGACGCAAAAGAAATTTTCACCTTCAAAACTTATGTGATTAATTTTATTTTAGGGTACGCGTGGGTTTCTGACATCAACCAAATCAGCAGGAATCGTTTATTATTACGAAGGAGAAAAATCTCGCACTAAAAATACTAAACAATTAGGTTTAAGCTTCAGAAGTAGCCTTTTTTTACACAAACCATGTGTTAATTTTCAACTATGTGTTGTAAAGTTTTAACTAAGTCATATTATCAAAATATAAACTCTAAAACATTTGCCAATTTTTGATAATCGGGTAAACTGCACAGCAGTTTACAAACTGTTAGTAACTATATAAAAAATTTATTTTTAAGTGTCACTTGTTTATAAAAATAGTTTAAAGGTCTCAGAAATTTAGTTACACCTAATTTGATAATGTAACTAGTGCATACATAAATACGTATAGTTGAAAGCAAACTAGAAAAACTTTACACCAAATTGAATTAAAATCAGTCCATCCGATTTAGTGTGAAGAGTGAATTATACGCAAAATGATAGCTCTCCTATAGGAACTGCACATTTCTCCGGGATAAAGTGGGTCATGTGTGTTTTTCCAAGATCTAAGATACTTTCCTAATACGTTTTATCAAAACCGTTCAATTATTTTAGCACGAAGTGGTTGTTACAGAATTACGCTCCAGATGTATCGCACAGAAACATTGTACTTTTCCGGTGCCTGTGTTACTGTTCGGCCCATTAACTACTACTTTGTAAAATATCATTTATGTCCATTGCTCCATTGCTGCGTAAAGGAAGAACAAACAATCAAACACACAGTCGCGTTTATATTACCTATGATGTCCTGCCTTGAATGATATAACATGTTAATTGTTAGGAATGCAGAACCATGGAATTTTAAAATTATGGTACAAAATAAGTATTTACGCTAGTGTGTGTGGGAACTACTATAAAATAATTTTTCTTAAGGAAATTCATTGGTCGTAGCGGTAAAAAAAAAAAAATCATCTTCAAATTCACCCGACAAAACCCGACTGTTTCCTTTATTTACAGATATTGCCAAAAAATTTACTCTAGATCATGCTGGGTCTTGGAAGAAATAGACAATAAAAAGCAGGATGACGAAAAATTATATCTAATGTGCGTTTCGCCCTTTGACAGAGAATGTCTTCCAACGATGCAGCTATATTACTTTCCTCTTGCGAAAATGTTTTACTTCACATAGTTTTCCCATACCAATTTATTAACCATCCATGTTTAGTTACACAAAATGCCATTTGTTTAAATATTATTGTATACAACAAAGAGTACTATGGTTGTTCAAAACTGGTACATGTTTATACATTTAAGGAACTAAATTTTTTAAATATTATTTACCACTAATGAGAGCATGTTACTTCATATTAATGATTTGAACAGCTCTGTATCTGGAGAGGCCACTTTTTTTCGTTTGCTAAATTTTAAAATAGAACTAAAGTTGTTTTAATAATTGTAATATCTGTAAATCATAACGAGATCGACAAAAAAAAGGTATAATATTAATATGGAAGTATATGTGAAGCGTAGATTATTTCAAAGCACGATGAGCTGTGCTCAATTTAGAGTAAACTTTTTAAACGCAATTTAAGGGCAACAATCAGGTCTTTCCACTTGTTTTCCCGAATACCAATTATGAAGCAAAGACCTAAACGGCTCTGGTACCTAATAAGGTAATAACTTAGTGATTGCGAGAGAATAACGATGTTTTGTGAATTACCTTGGACGAACACTGAACCAAAATCCAGCAACTAACTATGACACAAGTTGTAATAGACGCTAAAAGTGGTGTCACCTCTTATGTGCGTTGGTCGCGATTACGTCAGCATGTTTGAAAGCCCTGCTTGTGGCCAGTTTTCTGTTAATTTGTAATATTTAAGCGTTGCTTTAAATAAACATTTTCGCCTGCATTAATTTAGTTATACTGATCAAAAACTTACATCTATATTCCACTGATCTATTGTTATCTATTATATAGTCATAAAGTATGGGCGACAATATAAACTAGTATTAATGTTAGGATACTATTATATACGTAAAATTTAACTACACCTTAATAGCTTTTTTAACTTACGCTGTTAAAAATAAGAGTTGGCCAACACTATAAGGCTACTACTACGTAAATTTCTTGATAGGCAGTAAAAACGTGTTACGTCTACAATTTTAAGGAAAATATTTAAGTTGACTTGAAATGTAGTACAGTGCAGTATGCTGGCAAGGGTAAATAAAGAAAACCAGGATTACACTCTTAAAACGCTTTCCTTGCTGCGACATATTTATTTTTGCTGTGCCAAAGAAAAATGTAGCACTTGAATGATCTACTGCGAAAGTAGTTTTGCAACGAAAATAATCTTGCTTAGCAAACAAAAATGGCAGCAAAATTTGTGTCATTAGTACTAGTGTAGTACTATTGATAATCATAATATTGTTGTAGTATTTAAGACAAAATTTGAATTGAGTAATTGATATCTTTGCTGAGAAGAAAGTGGCATTACTTTTGAACGAAATATTTCAGGATATCGAAATAGAGATACGTACAAAGTTTTCCTTAGTTGTACTACAATTCTGCAACGGAAACACTAAGAGCATTCAACGTATATGCATACACACACATACACACACACACACACATATATATATATATTGGTGTGTGTATGTATATATATGCGTGTGTGTGTTCCTGAACTTGAACTGCATGTACAAAAAATAGTGAGATTGTGATTCCTTATAAAACGTAAGGTATAGTTACATAAAGCAATTTTCTCCTAGTGCTATTTTTATGGAAGATATTAACCCTTGAAAATCGATGTTTAAATCAATTTTTTGGCAAAATATCGGAAACAACGCGGAAATAAATATCAATTCAGCGCAGAATGATTAGTGTTATCGGTATATTTAACCCGTGAAGAAACCACACTTTAAAACTCTCCCCTTCATAAAAATAACGTGATTATAGCATCGTAGGCACCCGAACTTCGGTTGCTTGTTACATAAATTCACATTAAATGTGCCAGAGATGAACGTATGTGCTGAACATAGGTGTGTATGAGACGTAATATTTAAGTTTCATTTATTAAGGTTTCCTTGCTTTAAATTTGAGACACACGTTTATGGAACTGCAACACGAGGTGCATTTTTCTGATTACAAAATGCATTTACAAGCATTCTGTGCGTACTCCATCGCGAGTGTAGCAGTTGTTGCCTACATGCCAGGTGTTGTATTGTTGCCACAGTGCATTTGATTGTATTTTTTTTTTTTTTTTTTTTTTTTACGTTTCGTTGAAAACCAAGTTTGTTAAAGATTTAAGGGAACTGGAAAGGAGTCGGCTATGGTCTCTGTTAAGAATTCATTCCGACATGATCATGATTATTTGCAGCGTGTCTTTGCTCAGCACGTTTCCTATTTGACTGCACCAATCTGAAGACAGTTATTATGACACCACGCGTCTGTTATTCGCCTGTAGTACACCATGACAAGTAATAGTTAGAGCCACGATTTTATGGCGAAAAGATTTTTGCAACATTCTGTTTCGATGCGTCATGTGCACACCTGCAGCTTTGCTACATCGTCTGTGATTGGATGATTTTACTCTCACTTGCCTTGGCAAATTATAGACGTACGGAGTCACAATAATATTATTCTGATTGGTGCAGTCAAATGAGAAACGCGTATGAACAAAGACACGCTGCCAATAACCTTGAAACAGAACTGCCGATGTGCACGTGAGTCACTGAAACAAAGTGGGGCAAAAATCTTTTCGCGACAAAATCGTGGCCCTAGTAATAGTTAAAACATCCAATCACTGACGTTGAATCAGAGCTGTATATGTGCACATAAGGCTTTAAGAACCAATGGGGTAGAAATCTATTCGCCATGCCATCGTGGCTCTACGAATGTGTTATTACGTAACGAATGCAGAATACATTAATACCACACCATGCCTGTTCAATGCCTTTGTGGACCTACCGCATATGTTATGTGTTTCCACGCCTGATTACATGGAGCGTGGTGTGTGTTGCTTCCATTCCAGGTGCATAAATTGCAACCATTATGCACATGCCTTGCGACCGGAAACGTTTAGAGGGGTAACACGTGGCAAATTACTTATGCACAGTTACTGTGCTGACCAATGATCCATAACCAGTTAGTCTTCAGAATCACGAAAGTTTACGCAACGTGAGGGTTGCAACCCATACTTGCTCTATTATGTTAACTTAGCGACGTGAATCGCAGAGGTCGTACATAATCGTACAATTACGCATTGTCATACATGTCACTGTTCCATGTCAAATACTTTCTGCAATGTTTACAATAAACACAGGTTTAGGCTTACACTTCAAGGTGGCCCAATGCCTAACGAATCCTCGTATACTATACGTTGCACGTATGATTTGTTTAAAATTTTATTAGGCAGTATGAGGTTAAAGTTTGCTGGTGATTTTAAAACAAATGTGAACTTACTACATTTGATTAATGAAATAAAATGTGTACGTGATACGAGATGAGACATTTGAGAAACTAATAACGTCCATAGTAATATTAATGTGAAAAGTGTCGTGTACATTGGTAAGTAATAGTAATGCTGTGTCCGTCTTTCAGCATAGTTACAAGACCCGTGTGTAGTGGATTGCCTACCTGTCAGGCCACGCGCTTTCTGTTTTGAATAATGTCACCACGGATTTCTCGCAAACGGTTACCTGAAAGTGTTCAGATAAGACGACCTTTTTTGCTAATTTTAACGTGCTGATTAATATATACATACAATAAATATTTTAAAGGGTGTTCATTAATAAGTTCCATGCAAGTGCAAGATGACAACCCGATTCCCACTATGAAAGGAGTTATCTTTCCAACCACATTTCCCGAGATGAATGATCTTCATTACACAAAACACTATACGCCTATTTGTTGTTAAATCACTGTTAGTTTCTAAAATATTTTATGTAATTTATTTCAAAATCCAATTTTTGAGGCTTACAGCCCCTTTAATAATCGACTTCGGGAAAGTGGTTCTTACATTTTCATTTCATTTTTTTCTAAGGAATCGCCTACCAGCGTTTGTCGGTGTTATTCAGATTAAACCTGTATGTATGTATGTATGTATGTATGTATGTATGTATGTATGTATGTATGTATGTATGTATGTATGTATGTATGTATGTATGTATGTATGTATGTATGTATGTATGTATGTATGTATATATGTATGTATGCATGTATGCATGCAGTATGTATGTATGCATGCATGTGTGTGGATGTATGTATGTATGAACGTTCGTACGTATGAATGTATGTATGTATGAACGTACGTATGAATGTATGAATGTATATACGTGTGTATGTATGTATGTGTATGTATGTAAGCATGTATATATTTGTTTATTTATATATGTGTGTGTTAAGTATATTTTTCTGAGTAAAACTAAAAAAAAAAAAATAAGAAAATATGGGACATAATCTTCTTACATAAAGGTTATTATGGTGCATCAGTACTACGTAAAGCTTCATCTGTAATAATATATTAGTGTCACATATAAGTGACAAGACCGGTTCAATTCAGTTTCCTTTTCAAGTGGAAAAAAATTGATAAGAGCGAAGGGGTATCCCCGTTATCAAATTTTAAAACGTAGTTAGTATTGACGTAATCTTGGTAATCTTGACTGCGGTAAACTTTAGGTGCTTGTTTATAACCCTGACCGGAGAAATAATCACGTGACCGTGTGTTAATTATTTACTATTCATAGTAAATACGTTGTTTATTGAAGCGTTAAATTTAGTATGTCTACAGCAGTAATTAAATTGTAGTTATAATTTTTCTTTTGGAAAATTTAATCTACGAATTTTTACTTGCGAATTATCTTTATTTTACCAATCATAATATGTGAAATTGTACTGATTTTATTTATGATTTATTGTGATTCGGCAACAAAAAGTGAGTGGTGTGTTATTAACTCTGCACTTTTCTCACTGCTGTATTTACTTGGTGTGATATAGATAAATATTTTTAACTGATAGAATCTGATCGAATTTAATTTCAGATTTCTATTAAAATACTAAATTTTTTATGGACGCCAGGACTTTGAATTTACAATAACCTTTTCGGCAGCTAGGGTACTAACATACAAGAAGACATTGTATTATTCTGTCATTATGTTTCTCACACCCATTCGAAACTTAATATGTGTATAGTCTAAAGTGAAATATACATTGGAAGACAACTTAGTCAGATGACAGACTATGTAAAGGGCTTGCTGGTGAAACGCAATTTAACTTCTTCTATGATACCCTTTGTCTCAAATTGGTTTCCATTTAACTAATACAATTGTCAATTACATGTTTTCTTTGCCTTTCTGGTGACCCTTTTGTATTCTTATCTCTACTCATTAATGTTTTATGCCCTTTAATAGTTGCTAGTGACATTATTATGAGTAGGAATAGAACCTTAGTTGTGAAGTAATAAAAACGTGTATAGTTTTCGTGAACAGTTTACAGTTCAAAAGAAAAGAAGACCAAAAACTTACATTGTTGATATAACCTTTGTTTAGTTCAAATACCTACGTTTAGTGCAACTACAAGGTGGACTAGAAAAACAAGAACAATTGAAATGCTTTGTGGCAGTCATGTATAGTATAGGCAGCACCATAAGACTGGGTGATTGAGGCAGAGAACATGTTGCCCATTTTGTAATAACATAACAATGGAGCGCTTCATAGCGTGCATTTGCGGAAAAAGAGGGAGCAGTTTGACTGCTGCGCGCAGGGAATTTCGTTGAAACTTTAATATTTGACGTCAGCATTGTGATTCATCGGGCCATACTACCGAAAATATGAACGTCTGGCATAACAAAAAATAATTATAACAATTAGAAACATTCATGCTCCAAACTGTTGCGATGTCATGACCCATAAAGAGTTTGCCCACTTGAACATTTCGTTAAATGGTCGGTAATGACGTTCCCGCGGCCAAGTTTGTCATTGAAGTAAATAACAACATGCGACAGCTACAGAGATTCCTTGATTCTTACCACAGCTGTATCAACTTACACTACCCGCACGATAATTGCGACGTGCAGGTGGCTGTTGCGGCGGCACAAGAGGTAACACGAGCAGATCAGTGCACTCTGAATTCTCTTAGTTTTGCAGCCACTGTTATCTTCTTAAACCGCTGAGCAATATAGTCGCGGTTCGCAACACTACATAAAATGGCCACCATTTTAAAAATGTTAATTCAGGATGAACGAAATACACAAAAGTCAATTCAGCTGTAGTATGCTAAGTGTATCAAATTTGATGAAATTCTTCGATATGATACTTTAGATATCTAGATAGATCGAGAAATGTTAAAACGGCCACAATTGTGAAAATAAGAACTGAGGGACTATGCTCGAGTTTTCGTTCGTATGCGAATCGCCCGCCTGACCGCTCGAAATGCGCTGTTGGTATGCTTGAACATTCTGCCGTTCTCGTACACGAGATTCGTATACGAAAATCTACTCGAGTGGTGTCAGACAGTTGAACTGGAGATTTCGCATACGAGAAGCCGAAAAAACCGAAGCTATGGAGCAAAATTTCAACAATTACATGCATATATATATATATATATATATATATATATATATATATATATATATATATACGAATAAAGTTCCCAACGATGTTTAAATAGAAACTCGCCACAAATTAATTTTAAGTGTTGAATATGATAGTATATTTATTTCACGAAAAAAAATTACAATCTCTTAATCACTAAAATAATACTGTATTTATTAATTCTTAATAAGCTATTTTAAAATTAATATACTAACAGTTTTTAATAAAAGCCACTCTAATTGCATTTTATGAGTCGCAAATTTTTTCTATTGACTGAAACATACAAATTTGTGCCTTCAAAGAACTCAGTAAATTATTAACAAAAATTCACTAACATACAGGCAGCACAGTAAAAAAACATTATGTAAAGAGTGGGTAATTGATCGTAGGAAAAAAACTGTGTGCTAGGTTCCATTGCTGTATGTACATACAGAGGTTTTTTTTACTTTATTTGTGTGTTCATATACGTTTTGTTATTCGTCTGTGAACATTCGCTGTTGAATCACATAAAGTTCGACAATCTACGGTGTTTATAAAATTGTATGGTACCCGACATTTTTGTTACGTACCGTTTCCTTTGCTCATTATAGACAAACCTGAGAATAAAGTTCTCGTAAAATGTTATAATTATGACGGCTGTTAAACAATAAATGCGGGTGGTTAATTTTATTCGACTAAAATACTGAGACAAAAATTATACATATTAACAGTAGGTATTTGGCCTCGTACATAAAATTCAACAAAATTTGCTCTAAATTAATTGAACTGCCTCAAATTAATTACGTGAAAACATTAACATAACTATATTCTTATAGATTAAAACTATGTAACTTAAACATTTGTTTCTTGAAGCCTTCGTTTCGTTAGCCTTACCTAAAAATTGTTCATTATTTAACCCATCTAACAGGAAAAAATAACTCTTTATGTTCAAATGTATGTTATTTACTTTAAAAATTACATTTTTCGTAAGAAAATGTGTTATTAATTAATTTCATTTACCCGAGAAGCGCAGTTAAATATTAATGAGGCGTAATTCATATGTGCCTACATTTGTGACATTACTTGCTTCGGCTATACAAACGGAAGATAAAGATTCGTCTCATTGCTTCTAAAACAGAAAATTACGTAAAATAAATTAATATTTTGTAGAGTTATATTTCTAGCATATAATTATTAATGAATTTATTGAAATAAAATATATTCATGTAGGGAGTTTCGAACCCGATTTGTTAGTAAGCATGCTACCCTAGCACTACGAATACTATAGCAAATGAAGTCCAAAAATAGGACATTTATTGTATGGTAGGTGCTAAATCCCGTTTTTTTTTTTTTTTTTTTAATTATTACATTACCTTTTGTGTTTGGTCGAGTTAGTCGTACTAACATTGTTTCTGCTAATATTAAGATTCTTCTATCACGCTGATTAACATTTAAAATCCCCTAGTTGTCAGAGAAACTCATATTTTGTAAGAAGAGATAGACATTCGAATAGCCGCCATCTTGTCGACCAACGGTGCTCACTTCGTACACTAATGTCGTATACGAGTTCAAGACAGTGGAGCATACCTCTTTTCAACTAGGCCAGTTCGCATGCGAATCCGACCATTCGAAACAGCTCGTACACGAGCGCTCGAGTTGTATTTTCCAGCATAGGCCCTCAGGACATAAACGAAATATATAAAAGGTAAATCAGATAACTAAGTACTGTATGCGTAAAAAATTTGAAGAAAATCGGTCCATTGATTCAAGAGTTTGAAGAAAACACACACACAAGCACATGTGGACACACACCTACACTCGTTTTAATATGCTAACCACAAGGGAGTGAATTCCTGAGATCAAATAAACAGGATTACAATAATACAAAATTAGGCCTACTGTGACGTAAGACGAAGTTATGCGCCCTTAAATGAGGAGGTGGAAATAACCCATTTGGACGATAAAGTATCAGCTATATGTAATTGAGTAACAACATTTTGTATACGGACTTCTGGTGGTGGGACTGACGACAGTAGAAAATATCGTTACATAGCGGACATTACTTTAGGGGTTGGCAACCTCTCCAATGTTTGGAACTTTGTAACCCTTGACTTGAAGTAGTTGGGCATGTCGTGTAGGTGATCAGCTTGCAAACATTAATTTAAAACGTTTCTTTGTAAAAAAAAATTGCTAATCCGAACTGTGCACTCAGAAACCACATAATAAGTTGGGAAGTCGTGTTGTAGTGGCTTGAAAGGTAGGCATGACGTATCAGTACGCAATAAGACTCACTTTCTTATTGCTCGTTAGTAAATAATGCAATATATTACTTGAAAAAATAGTTATATTAAACTTATTGGTTATCTGTTATAAATATGATGGATTACGCATTTTTACAGCATATGTGAGCCATGCATCTCTAAACGTACACGAATGTGACACTTGTATGACAGGTGCAACGCTGCAACATGCACAGAGTACCATGCATCTTGAAAACGTCGCTACAGTTTTCCTATATTGTCCACTTAAATTGCATAAACCCAACTATGTTAGAAGAGTCCAGATTGAGCATGTCGTCAGCGAAGTGTAACCAAACAAACGCTTGACGTGGCTATGAACAATATGGACGACTAGTTTAAAAGTTGAGGAAATATTAATTAGGAGTTGAGCAAAAAATAGAGTTTTCAACCTTAAACATGAATTAAAGAGCATAATACCTTCATTTACCATAAGAATTCCAGTCTGATGCGTACTTTTGAGGTTAAAGCTGTATGGCGGCTTGCTAATTTGCTGACTACCTCCCCCCCTTCTTGGCTTCACTTCTCTCGCCATCATTCCGACCCTATGCAGTCACCATGCATAGACGAGTGACTTCAAGTGACGCCATACAAAAAAGCCTACAGGCTTTTGATCAGGTGGTCCGGATGGCGGTCCTACAGGCCCACCGTAGCCACTATGTCGCAGAGGGTTCAGTAAATCCAAGTATTACCTTAGGGTGCTACTAAAGTGTGGCGGTTTACCTATACAAATGTACTACATGTCGTCTCTTACATTCAGCGGTGCGTATTCAAGTAGTTCTGGTATGTATTCTTCCAAGAAGTACCGATATGCTGCTCCAATTCTACCAGCATAATGCATCTTCATATGTAGGCGAACAGTGTACAAAATTTCAGCTACGCGATTATCAACGCTTGTGAGAATTCGCAGTAAATGTGTGCGTGTCTGTTGCGCAGGCCTATATAGTAAAGCGAGCCGTGGCTAGTCAGTGAGTTGAAGATGGTCAAGGTTTTGTTTAGCCTATGTCGCTGTTGACAGCAAGATTTGGTAACAGTAGAATAGAACAGTTTGTGTTTTTAACTAAGAGTAAGGGGAGGTTTTGCAGCATGTTATTTCCTCACTTAAATTTGACGATGATGTAAAGTTATGTAACTTTGAATAAATATTTTTCACTGCATATCTGAAATTATGGGAGAAGTGCAGCATATAATGTGTACGATTTGAAGATAAGCGTAAAACGTTCCTAGAAGTGAAAGTTGAATTACCTGACTTAATATACAGAAATTTCATTTCTTCGTTACGTGAGTATAAACTGCAGTCACGTAAAACTTAAATTTTAAATTATTTGGAAGTAAAAATAACTTTCTGATATAACGTTTGAACCTGCAGTAATAATATACGTAAATCTGGCCAGGTTGTGAAACTGTTATAGGCTGAACTTGCTTGCGGGAGGGCAGGGCTTTGATTCTCGCCTCAAACAGTACGATTTCAGCTATATTTCCCCAAAATTGTTCCAGATAATATTTTTGGTTCTTTTATAAAATATTTTGTGCAGTGAGTGCTGTTACCAATTTCCAGAACTTTGAACATTGACAGACGGAAGTGCAAGTAAACGGCCATAATTGTGAATATTTAAGCGTGTGTATGTATGTATATATGTGTATATATATATATATATATATATATATATATATATATATATATATATATATATATACACACACATATATATGGTTATGTGTGTATGGCAAATTTGCTTTCAACGGCGAATGATGTGAGTTCCTGAATTAGGTAAATATTACTTAGTTTCTTTAAAGATATTATGACGTAGGAATTCAAACTTTTTATGTTTGTATGAATTTGTTTTTATTTATTTTAATTGCATTGGTGAGGGGGTTATTTAAAGTCTGGTTTTGATTCGACTATCACTGTTTTAGAATACTAAGGTCATTATATCTATACAAGATTTGAACGAATATTTGAATAAACAAATTCCACTTAAGAACATTTCAACTTCTCAATTTCGCAATTCATTTCAAGTTACAGGAAAATTGCAAAAGTTGTTTGCATTTTCGAAACGTTAATGCAAAATTTTTAAATGCATTCATACAGTTATTTCTTGGATTAACGACTCTAAAGGGACTGATTTAATAATTTGATTTCACTTAGTCAGTTTATATTTTTTTCAATGCGAATGTCGCCTTTGACTTGTTCTTGCCAAATTATGTGAAGTAAAACATTTTCACACAAAGGAAAGCAATAAAACCATTGTCGGAAGAAATTCTCTGTTAAAGGGCGAAACGTAAATCAGATATTTTTTCGTTTTCCTGCTTTTTATTGTTTATTTCTTCCCAGATCCAGCATGACCTAGAGTAAAATATTTTTTGGTAATCTCATTACATAAAGAAAACCACCGAGTTTTGGTCGCGTGAACTTGAAGATGTTTTCTGACCGCTAAGACAAATGAACTTATTTTATAAAATTCTTTGCACACATTAGTGTACAGAATTCATGTGCGCCACAATTTTGAAATGTCATGACCCTGCATGATTAAAAAATAACATGTTCTACATTTTAGGCAGGACATCATAATTAATATAAACGCGAAAGTGTGTATGCTAGTTTGTTCTTCATTTACTCAGCGAAAGAGCAACGAATCAACATTATATTATACATAGTGGTAGTTTATAGGCCGATCAGTGTTTATCCCGGAAAAGTACAAGTTTTCTGTGGGATAGGTCTGGAGCGTAATTCTGTAACAACCACTTTATGCTAAAATATCTTAACGTTTTTTGATCAAATGTATTAGGAAGGTGTCCTAAGTCTTGGAAAAACACACAGGACACATTTTATCGCGGATAAATGTGTAGTTCCTACAGGAGAGCAATTTAGCATTTTGCATATAATTTACTCTTCACGCTAAAACGGATTGACTGATTTGAATTAAATTTGGTGTAGAGATTTTCTAGTTTTCATTCAACGATATACACTGACATGTGCACTAGCTTCGTCATGAAATGAGGTGTAACAAAATTTCAGATTCATGTAAAGTATTTTTTGTAAACAAGTAGCATTTAATATAAATATTATCTGGATAGTATCTAACAGTTTGTAAACTGCCGTGCAGTTTACCCGATTCTGAAAAAAATGGCAAATGTATGAGTTTATTTTTTTATAATATGACTTATTTAAAACTTTAAATCATATGGTTGAAAAGTAACACATGATTTGTAAAAAAAAAAAAACTTCGCCATATTTAAAGCCTAAGACTAATTTTTAATGCAAGATTATTTCGCCTTTGTAATTATAAATTATTACTGTGTGCGTTTATTGATATCAGAAACCCAAATTAACTTACTCAAGCAAGTGTTGATGCCGCAAAATCTTTTGCGTCGAACTTTTGGGAAATTATTTGATTACATATTCATACGTAAAATATCAAGGTAAAATCAAAATCGACTACCAATGACGCATTTGATAAACGTTATCTTAAAGGACTCGATCGTACACTTTATAACAATCAGTTAAAACTTACATTGACCCGTTAGTGACGTATAATGTGAGCCTGGGCTATTAAGTTTTTTACGTGCTAGGCGACTTGACATTCAAGTACTGATAATAGCATGTGGAAGTCAAAGATCTCCAACCATGTGTTCACCTTGAATATTTTTCGGCCTATAAAAGGCCAGCAAATGACGCCTGGTGATCATACAACCTCTTATTGGGCAACATGAAGGCTATAGTGGCATTGGTTCTCCTTGTGGCGGTGGCGCAGGTAATCGAAGCACCGTCATTCATGTATTCATGAAATGACTTCGAACTTAGCATTTAAGAGCGAGAATAATTTAAAGATATAATTTAACTGAATACAAAAATAATTTTTAATAAACTTGAGTGTCAAACTAAAAAATAACATTTAAATCGAAGTTCACAACTGAAAAATGAACAACATGCAATATCACACACGATTTAGTTATACATTAGTTTAATTGATTCAGACACAAAGTCATTAGGTGTGTCAAATATGGCAACTCACATTACACCACGTTACCTTTGCATAAACTTTGCCAACTGAGTTAAGTTAGCGCATTTTTTTTTAAATTTTTTCGTTCAGATATAGTTTACAGGAATTTTTTGCCTAGTTTTTAAACACTTTTATATTTTGAGTAGATTTATACGAAAATACACTGTAAAAGTTTAATGGCACGGGACTATTACTCCACATAGTTAATGTAGCAATCAATTTTAAGAAAAAGTACACTTTCTCTGTTACATACACAGTAACACAGAACGTTTAATATATATATTTATTTATTTATAATGATCTGTACAATTACCGTACATATGACTGTTTACAGTCAAACTCCATAATTTTAAAAGTTAATTTTAATTGATTTTTATTTATAACTCCCCGAATACCGTCCATTATAAAATAAAATTCAAAACGTGTTTAAATGTAGAACAACTCAGAATGTTTTATTTAATTGCACTAAACAACCCTACAAAATTACTTTTTTAGTACATTTTGAATACGCATTAAGTCACTTGTTCGGCGCAATTGCTATCTACGATATGAAATGTTAATAATGTAGAATGTAGCCATAAGAAATAAGTCGTCATAATTATTTTGATTACTAGAAGTTTTGATTTACTAAATGGCGTATGCTTCAGTTATGTAATACCCCATTAAAAATGTTCGCTTTTACGAAAGTTAATGTAGTTTTGCTTATATTTTATAGTAATATAGCCAACTTTTAAGCTATGACACAAAATATTTCGGAATATTTTCAAAATATAGTGTTTATGTTTAGTACAAAATTTTAAGCTGAATTGTTTCTTGAAAATTTTTGTACATTTCATTAGACGTTAACAAATTTCTCTGGTTAATAGTACAAACAATTTTCTAGTTTTAAATTATATTTGAGATTATACTCTGGCGGGAAGAATAATATTATTTAAAAAGGACGAATCGTATTATTTCAGGAAGTTTAACTTGGTATAAATAAGGCTCTCAAACACCTGTTCAAGCCCTTGCAGTTAATTATTCACATGTAGGTCCCTTTTATCTGAAACATACATGGAAACGCTCGTCTGTAAATAATACCTCAGTATCCAAAATTCGTGGGTGATCGATTACTAATCATCACATTCGTAGGAATTATGAGTCACGAAAGAAAATTTTTACGAGTTTGAAATTAATTAAGTAAAATGTCTATATTCTTAAAACATTTTTAAAAAAAGTAATTCTTTGCACCAACCAAGAAGCAGCCTTAAATAAAATATCAGAGAGTTGCGATCAGCAAGAAAAATTAAAAAAATATTTTTTTTTGTACTGGAATAGAAATATTAACATTAACTCAAATTCTTCTGTCTCCTGCGCAGGCCAAGTCGGTCTACAACTTGGGTGACCTGCCGTTCGTCCAAAGGTATGTGACACCCAACCCTCGCCACACAGCTGAGGAGTGGGATGTCATCTATGCCGCGGCTGAAGCCGACATTCCAGAAGATACCACAGGCCTCGTACTTGGAACTGAGCCACAACCTGGTGAGAATGTACTGACGTTCGTACCCACAGATTTTATGATGTGGACTTTATTGAACAAGTCTCTTTTTGTTGTGTGTAATACTAGATTTTTTTCTCTTCGATGCAAAATATAATACATTGACGAAATGGACGAAGCAAGTTTTGATTGAAATGTGTACTTACGAAAATTTGTATAGGATTAGAAGACGTGAAGTCAACTGGAGTTACAAACAAAGAAAGGAAGGAAAAATTTGGATACTTTCAACAAAGTTATTATTTCACACTAAAATTAAGAATAAATTTAAGTCACCAAGATCAAAAATGCCCTAAATAAAGTCAGTACGGTTTATTAACTCAGGGGTACAACACACGAAATACAACTTCCTGAAACAATGTTCCAATTTTTCCTGCCGTCCTATGTAACCCCAGTTGACAGTATCCAATATTATAATGTATGGCAAAGAATTTTTTAAGTATACGATTGTTATGCTGTAGTACTACACGTATTGCTAGGAAATGTTGCATTTCTTGTTTTAACGTAATTTGTCTGTATACGCGAAACTTAAGTAAACTTTTCATGTAAATAACATGCATCATAACAAAGTGACAGTGGCACTGTGTATGTACAGAGGATGCTGGCAAGGTGTTTGTGGAGCCAGCAGAGCGTATCATCAGTGGTACTTCAGTCTCTCAAGGACAGATCCCATGGCAGGCGCTGCTGATCCTGGGAGGAACTGGCCTATGTGGTGGTTCCCTCATCTCCAACGAATGGGTTCTTACAGCCGCCCACTGCATGCTAGGGTGAGATTTACAGACGTGTACAGTCCCATTCTTTCTTGTTGCTTTTATACGTGGTTCGGGATATAAAGTGATCACTTTTGAAGCTCTAGCTACGTTTTTCTTTTCAGTTGTTTAATTCATTCCTGCCACTTTTTAATATAAACACTGCATTTTAAGTAACAAGCAAAGTGTGCCGTTCATAAAATTCAACACCTAAGATGTCAATAAATGCTATTTCTGAATTATAGTTTTTGACAAGATTGTTGTCAAAAGTGTTTACTTTATATCTCGAACTACCTTATACCTAGCAGTAGTCATTGGAGAATACAAAATCATATGTTACCGGCATCCTTGAATACTAGAATTTATTTTCTAAATATCTCAGTATTTTATACAGTCGAAATGCGTCTATCACATCTATACTTAAAATTCATATAAGGAAAGCTTGTATTATGTACTTCGCTTTTTGGCTGCACGTACTGACCTCTTAAGTTCACTACACGTGTTCTCTTTTACCAAATCAACGAAATAAACCATTTATCCTTTGAAATAGTTTAACAATACTACAATCCAAAGCCATAAAATGAATACAAAAATCATTTCAGAAACTTCTGCAGACGTTAGAAAATATTGGTAAAGAACAATCAATTCCGTTGCCAGCAATTGTATGATAGAAACAGCTAATGGACTTATGGCGCATTAATTGAGTTTTTGTTCCGGAGAATACTAACTATTATCAACGCTGTGCTACAAACGGACGGTTAAGTATGAGGTATGTTTTCTTTGCAGAGTGAACAGCTTCCAGATTACTCTTGGCTCAACCAGCAGGAATGTAGTTCAGGCAGGAAGAGTAGTCCAGAACGCCAGGCAAGCCCTCATCCACGGAAACTACAACAGTCAAACCATCGCTAACGACATTGGTGTTCTCAGGCTGAACTCTCCAGTCGCTCTCAGCAGTGAGTACAACCTGAGGTTCCACACTTTCTAGCTTCCTGATTTGTGTAGTTTTCCAATATTATTTGCGTCTGGGTATCAAACTTGCCGAGAATTTCAAGCATACATTTACGACAAATTGTCATATCTGGTAAAATATGCTACAATCTACGGGCGAAATATCTGAAACTGAACATTTAGAAATTAGTATAAATAATTATTAATTACCGTACGAGGAGTATACCGGAGGGTCACCTTATCACATCCGAACTGCAGAGTTAATGACTGAGATCATGCAGGTATCTGCATGCTGTGAAAGGATGACACAAAATGAGGCTATACAATGAAGAAGTTCCGGAATGAAAAGGGTGGGGGAAACGGGATATCCTCGATAAAACCCACCAATGAGCGGCATCAAACGCACGATTCCAACATGCGAAAATGGAGAAACCGACCCAGCTGGGAATAGAGCCCGGATCACCTTGGTAGGAGGCGAGTGTTCTGACGACTGCTCCACCCGTGGCCCCAACGGAAAGTACAGTAAAATACTGGTTCAATACAAATACCACATAGGCCTATAGTGTCTTAAAACTGCCTTATAAAATTTAATTTTAGTACTTTTGATTCAAATAATTACGCCAATGTAAGAAACTAAAATCACTACTCATGACGTCGAAATTTTAAAAAAGTTATTTATATTCCTTAATTTATAAAACAGAGCGACTGTGCAGTAAGCGAACAATTTCCACTTATTTTATTTATTTCGTCTTACGCTTTTATTTAATAACGCTGTAGAGCCTAAAACCAAAGTAATTCGTTAAATTCTTTAAAACACATGATTGGATAAGTACCTGCCAAACCAAATACGTCTATTCTGCCGAACGGATTTTCTGTCCAATGAATGAATACCCACCCAAAAGTAGAATACTTTGTTTTTAATTATGCTGGGGAATTTTGTATCAAACATATTCATTTAAAACAATTGCATGTAAACTTAGGAACGAATTTTCGCCAGGCGTCTATGATATCAAGAGATTTTACGGCAATGAATTCACTTAACTGATCTATTAATTTCATAAAATGATTGCAGTATTCACGTTGCGTTAAATAGATCTTGATTAGAATTAATTTTATTATCTTAATATGTATTGTTATGTATTCCATATGCGAAACTACACAACTAAACGTTGCAAGCAGTATATAAGTAAATATATCCTCGTTTAATTATACATACTCTAAATGAAAATATATTGTAATATTACTTTATTTCTTACATCCTTAATTTAATTTTACACAAGAGATAATGTTTTTTTAGTAATTAAAATTATACTTCTAGCTGAGACGGTATTCATGTGATCATTTATCTCGCGCAATTTTATGTAAAATACCCCTTCCCTGGAAAATGATAAAAATTCAAACAATTATAGTTCCCTGATAATTGTTTAGAAAATATATAAAACGTAACGAACGTTCATATAACTTTTTAAGACGCCTTTTTTTTTTTTTTTTTTGTATTAAGACACTGCCATTATTACATCAATCACTCCTGCGCTTAATTTTAAATATATCAGTTTGTCTAATACATATTAATTAAATATGTAGTGTTCAATCATTTTGTGAAAGATAAACAATTATTTGTGTTGTAGCAATTAAATGACCGAGGGTAAAAATGGCAGCGGACTATTTAGAAAGTGGCTAGCACAGATCAAACGAAATACGCTCAACGTTAGTCGTAAGGACGTTGTTGCTCTGTCTAGCGTATATGTTCTCACAGTTTAGAGAATATATTGAACTCTGAATCTAGATAAAGACATATAGTACACAAAGACTTACTTTCTCCTTATGTTTCAGCTTTCATCAACCCAATCAGGCTTCCACGCAACGCCCAGGCCAGCACAACGTTCGCTGGCGCAGCCGCCATCGTCAGTGGTTTTGGACGAATCAGCAGTGGTAGGTTAACATTTACAAAACACTATCTACTAGACTGTGCTAACTGTACTTAATTTCTCGTTTAACTTTTCGATTGTAAGACAGTTGCGTTGGGGTGAAAAACGTAATTTATTTTCGCTCTAAATTTTCTACGGTACAGGTAATGTGAAATATTTTTTACAATAACAATAATACATACATAAAAATTATGCAATTAAAGAACTTTCCTCTTTAATGTCACTTGCTAAACTAAGTTCCGCAACCAAACACAATATTTTTAAGGTTGTTAGCGTATCTATAATTACGGTTGTTTCGCTAATGTAACTACACACTTGGAGAAATTTCGTGAGAATGGTAGTAAATTCTCAGCACGAGATATAAAAACACATTAAACGTGACACTTATGTTCGCTTGTACACGGAAAATAAACTACTCTATCAATAGAATAAAGTTAATCGTTACAAATTTCGTATGAAGAACTCTGAACTTTTTGATCGGTAATGTTTTAATCTGCAAATTTATTTGAGTTGCCATGCTTTATTCCTTTTACACGAAGTAATAATTTCATCGTGTTATAAAATATAATTGAAGTTTTTAATCCTCTCTACCCGCGCAAATCTCGAAATAAGAGAAACGTTCCAACCTAATATTATGAATTATAGATCATGTTAAAACAAATACATCTTTAAATGTAGAGAAGCAAAATCACTCTGGTTATTATATTTGGAGGTATAATGGTCAAGATATAAAATTCCTTATTTAATACTAAAAATTGAATGTGAAATGAAATAGAAAAATTTAAAACCATTTATGAACTTTATTTTTATCTAAAAAAAATTAGTGATTGACCGCATTTAATTATTACATTTATTCAGAATAATGTAATACATGGTATCAGTTGTTATTAAATTAATTTTACTTTTAGCAAACAACCAAGCCTCAGCTAACCTTTTGTTCATTAACGTGAACATCATCACAAACGCCGTGTGCGCCAGCACTTTCGGTGCCTCTGTACTCCCAACCAACATTTGCAGCCTTGGAACCAACGGAAGGAGCCCATGCAATGTAAGTCACTTTATAACATTACGTATAACTAGGCCCTACTACAAATTAAAAATAATAAATACAAAATTAAGCTACATATTTCGTCAGACATGCCTATAAGTTCATTTGTATAAATCATTTATCTCTTATTACTTTAACAGAACGTAATACTAATAATAAATTAGTATATCATATAATTTAAGAAAATTTAAATGATCTACCCTCAATATTTAAGTGAATATTGAAATGACGTGTATGTCAACTTATATATATTTATCGACTGATACTCAATTTGTACTTAAAATACCCCAATCCGAACACTTGTTTTTAAAAATTGCTTATAATATTATTTGGAAATACATATGTTTTCTCTCCGTTCTCCTACCTACAAAGATATATTTCATTTAGAATACCTTAATATACATTATAGAGGACCTTAATATACCTTAAATGTAAAACCTTTTGTGAACTATTTGGCAATAATCCGTAGAAAAATGGATTTACCTACAATTCTAGCTGTTAATTTTTTCACATATATCAGTACGACCACAGAATAATTACTACTAATAGTACTACTTATTATACTACTATATTATGTACTATTTATATACTATTATTATATATCATATGATATAGTATTGATATACTATTATTATAAACTATTATATACTATTTATATATTATTATATACTATTATACTAATAGTACTGCTTATTTATTCTGTGGTACGACACTGCATGTTAATGCAGAATGTTCTCACGAAACAGTATCTAATATGATACTAACTGGAAACTAAGACTGTCTTCATGTTTCATACTGCTGCTATATACGTTTGACATAACTTGAATGTATGTCTGAAAACGTTTTAATAAATGTACCTTCTAAACTGTTTGAAATTTAGTAAAAATTCACAAATATACTATGGAATTCATCTAAACAAAATGATAGTCGTATTCAAAATATTATATTATTTTAAATATAATTGCTACTGCAAGTATCAGCTTATTTATAAAAACTTACTCAGTTGAAAATATATATATAAATATATTTATAAAACTTAAATGTTTAAATAATTTTACTGAAACAGATTGTCCCAACTTTAATTCATTACAAAATGTGTTGTGACAGCTCACTTAGCTGTATTTTTAATTTTCCACGGTCAGATAAGAATACCAAAATTTATCATTAAAGCAACGCCTTTAGTTAAGCTTGCTAACAGTATCTTCTTGTGTGACTTGTAAAGTTGTTGACGGTTTCATGAGATGTTATTGTTTTGCAGGGTGACAGCGGCGGTCCTCTGGTTGTCCAAGAGAACGATGGGCAATTCACATTGATTGGTGCCGTGTCCTTCGGTGTCCCAAACTGTCTCCCCAACTTCCCAGCAGCTCATGTCAGAGTCAGCAGATATCTTGCCTGGATCTCATCCGCCACTGGCATTGCTATCCGCGCCTAAGATCACGTGAAAACATCCTACAGTTTATGATTGTGAATAAATGTTCTACATAATTTGTAAAAATAAACAACTACCGGACAGAAAGCCACTTTATTTAGTTTTTTTATTCGTGTCATATTTTAATAATTGTGTGTGAAGTTGAGTCGAATAGCTCTGATGAAAATAATGAATAGCAGAAAAAATATGGACAAACAAACAATTGTTTAACGAATATATTTTTAATTTTATGAACTGTGTTAATTATTTATTAGTTTACATTTTCTGTGCTATTAAATTTAAAAACCGTGGTATTGCTACAACACTATGCTAGTATGTAATTTGTAATCTGATTCTGTGTGATTATGTACTACAACAAGTCGATGAAACCGTGTCAAAGCATACAGACGAAAACATTAACATTTTATAACAAATTTGGTGTGAAAAGCTAACATTCGAATCTGTTTTTCAATCGTGTTTCAGTTCAGATAAACATAAAATCTTAGATGCTGTTTTTCAATACCCTAAAAACTGTGACAAATAAGTATCTTCATTCTGAAAAATAAAACTCTAAAATCCCAGTTTTAAACAGTAATATACATACTTTCACTATTATTGCAATAATTTTCCGGTCATAATGCATAAAATGGTTAACATCCGAAAGCGATATCTTAATGGCTGACTGAGTCCCATCTTCATTTCACCAGGGCTCCCAGCTTGATAGCACACTAAGAGGGAATATTAGACAGTTTCATTGTATTTTAAGTTTCTGATCTATAATACTTATTCAGAATGTATTATCAAAATTGTCTCTACGGCAGAGCAAATGATATATTTTGGTAAACTACATGACATAAATAATATTGGAATCTTTCACTAATTTGCCATTCTGAATAATTACACAGAAGTTCTTGAAATTTAACCTATAATTCTGTTGCAATGATTCTACATGACAAAATAACAATTTATTTAATTATAGTTTATGCCAAGTAGTTTACAAAGAATAGCCTATATCCTACACTAAAAAAAAGAGTTTCGTTGTAGGTACCATAATTTTGTTAAAATAGGGACAACAAAACAGTTTGGTTGTTGGTACTACTCTGGACAATACCTTCAACAATCTGTTTTGTAGACGTTACTATCTGGTTTGTAAAAGCAACTAGGCTCTTAGTTTCTGCTACAAAAACAGATTGTTGAAGGAGCTATCCAGAGTAGTACCAACAAACAACTGTTTTGTTGTACCTATTTTAACAAAAGTAGGGTACCTACAACAGTACTCTTTTTTCAGTGTATGCTTTGTGGAAGAGAAAATTTTGATAATACAATTTTCACGGTAATAATTTTTCAAACCTAAACAAGACACGATGTCAAACTTCTGTGGTTTTTACCATGTCGGTTATTTATTTCGATAATGTACATGGTTTTAACTAATTATGTAACAAAAGAATGTTTTTAATTTACTAATAAGTTGATACCGTATAATTACTTGTCTAGAAAAAGGAGTTATGACGGCAAAAACCATTTGAAACAAAACTGCCAAACATGTTCGTGATATATGTGCGTATTTAAACTTTAAAAATATGTATCACAAAAACAGCGATACATGAGAGCACAGCGTTAAAGGCGATTTTTTAACCGCTAAAGAGAGTGAGGTGAGTATGTAGTAACGATGGTATGAAAGAGTGACGGAAACGGAAGCGTCCAGAGATAATTCGCCCGTCGTTTTCAAAATACGCCACGTTTCCCCTATAAAAAAATCTAAAATGGTGGAATACACCGATGAGAATTGAACTCGGATCGCCGTAAATGAGAGAGAAGTATTTTGGACTTATGGTTGTAAATATACTTCTAATACTTAATATATTTTCGAAAATTAGCGTTTACTTTTTTTTACATTTATGTTCCAAACTATTGTGTTTACTTAATAATTTAATTTTTTTTTCAATAAATTTTAAGAATTTAGCATTACGATCCCATAATTAAATCGGTCCACAGCAAATATTCACTGTTTTATCCTACGATTTCACACTACCTAACTCTTAGTCTTAATGTAAACCTGTAACTTGTATGCAACGCGATAATAAAGGACGGAACAAAACATAACACTCTGACTGAGATGAAACTAAATGTAACCAGGAATGAGCGGAAACAGGAATATGATGTACAGTACTATATACTCATAAATTTTCTGAGGTGGTTTATATCACCGTGTTTTACTTGTGCAGAAGTAAACAGAAAAGTCTGTGTAATTTAGGGTAGAATGGAGAGAGCAGGATAATTGTACATGGTACAATATTCTAAAAACCGGTATGAGTTTTGGGGGTCGTTAAGGATAGTCAGGGTGGGCAACTTCTCCTCCCTGAATCTAGAATAAAAAGGGCAAAAGATTTGTTTTACACGAAAGTTGTGTTATTTAAGTTATATTGACATAATTAAATAAAACTCAAGTTTTCATATAAAAGTTTATAATTTTGCTCATGCATGGTTAATAAATAAAAGATCACCCTTCAGTTTCTAAACAATAATAATTATTTGGTACACATGTCAATAAAATATAGGCAGGTACTGGCATGGTATGTACCAGAGCTACATCCAGTTGGGCGAAGGTTTTTCATTTAAGGTAGCCGAAGTAATAGGGTGTCACGTGAAAACATACTCGATATTTCACTTTAAGATGTTTGTATTGTTATATGTAGCGTTTTTTAACTGTGCCTTTTCTAATTTGTGAGTGGATGTCATGATTATATTTCCGTCAAGGCACTAGGTCAATATTTATTTATTGATTGATTGTTACTGTCGAATATTTATGTTCGGTTTCAAACCAGATTTCGTGGTTTTTTTTTTTTTTTTTTTTTTTTTTTTTTTTTTTTTTTTTTTTTTTTTTTTTTTTTTTTTTTTTTTTTTTTTTTTTTTTTTTTTTTTTTTTTTTTTTTTTTTTTTTTTTTTTTTTTTAGAAACTGAAGGAGGAGAATATAAAATTTTGTGTGGTTATTTATGTGAAAGTATGGTAATTTACTAAGAAACAATATAATTAATTAGATGAGTTGATTTCGCAGTATAGAAACATTCTGGCCACTTTTTTTTTTTTTTTTTTATGTAACCTGATGTCTGTTCCGATTTCAGTATTTATTCAGGAACAGTTAAAGTGTTCGCTACCGAAATCAGAAGTCTATCTGAAGATAACTAAAGATGTATAAAATAAAAGTATATTCTTTAAAAGTATTCCTGCCTACATTTCCCGAAATTCCCGCTGAAAGAAATTTAAGCAGGCCAATTAATTTGGTTCTTGATTTTAGAAAAAAATAAGAAAATCCTAAGCTAATAATGAGATATTTGAAGGCATTGTGTTATTTTTTTTAATGTTTATAACTTAGCATGCGAATTTTCTGCAAAAATAAAACATGTAAAAGAAGTACATAGATTTTAAATAGGGTAAAACACAAAATGAAAGCCTTGTAACATACCACGATATCTCGTGGAGATTACAGTATGTAAATGAGAGTCTATGTTGGGGACGTTAAGACATTTATGCACATATTAGTAATTTTAGTAACTCGGTAAAACCCTGGCGTGTTATTTTAAGGTAGTAAGATTTAAAGGTATTTATTATGCTGTTGTAATGTATATTGTGTTAAGTATAATGTAAACATAATTACTCTCTGTATTAATAGAGTGGGTTACGGCAGAATAGAGCAGAGAGAAAAACATTTAGATTTATCGCAGTGTGGTTTGTCATAGGGCTGTAGTCTATGGACAGCGATCAAAAAAAAAGAAAAGAAGGTTTTTTCCGTGATTTAAAATGGCCGAACGAGCATTTTAATCGGCTCGTTGAAGATTTAACTGCAGCAGCCGGAGTTCGGGAAATGTCAGTCCCGAGAGAAGGAAGGAAGCCCGTTACATGTATCTGACGAGGTGACATCGTTGTGGGTCCAGCAACACGTCTTCAGCAGCTGAAATATGGGTAAAGCAGTTCCATTCAGCGGTATAGAGCCTGAACCACGTCATCTACAAACTGTTATGTTAGATAAATTAATGTGGAATTCCAGTAACGAACATCAACCCTAAGTGAAACCCTGTAACCAAGAGAAGCCGGAAATTTCAACTGGAATTTATTACCACGCAGAATTTTTTTTTATTTTTAATAATAATGGACTAACCCAGGCTCTATTCTGCGTAATTTCATGCTTTCTGTTGTATATGGCACGGTATATTGATT
>PNEQ01063260.1:0-18722 GCA_003012365.1 Medauroidea extradentata
GAAAGGACGTCGTCGACAAAATGGCCGACAAAATAGCCGACAAAATGGTCGACAATCCAAGATGGCCGACAAGATGTACGACAAAATGGCCGACGATGGCCGACAAGATGGCCGACAAGATGGCGGCCAAGATGGCGGCCGTGGCTCCGAGCTCCGATGCCACGCGCCACCAAAGTGCACCCCCCTTTTCCTACTACTACTAACGAAAATTACAATATCACCACAGTAGAAACAGCTATATATCTTACCGTTCATTTTTGTTTACTTTTATTTTAAAAAAGACATAATTATGAGTTCCTAGTACACGTCTGATACATCAACTGAAGGACAGGATAAATGGCTATGTTTCCATTATGGTAATTTAGGTATTCTCGATCCTGAAACAAAAACAAACAAGGAAAACAAGTGAATCAAGACGTAGGAGGGAGACTGACTTTTATGTAACTGGTGCGTGCGACGTGCAGTAGCGTGGTATGGACAATATTTCTTCATGTGTAACTATTAAACTTGTTTCAAATGCGGCTAGCTACGAAAAAAGAGAGACACTTCAGAATGTGTTCCTGTGGATTATAAATTACATCCACCAATTAAAAACATTACCAAGCTTATCAAAAGTACTAAAATGAATTTTTCACGTTGCTGTAGACGAGAAAATACCGACCGTAATCGTGAAACAAAATCACAGGAACCTGCATTTGACTTTACCACTATTTTTCCACTAATGAAATTTGAGGATCATCATTTAAAGTCCAATTGAAAAAACTTACTGTGAAAAAAACTGTATACTTGTTTGGTCCTTCGCGCCTAGAGGCGATGAGGTGTTTGACGAATGTGTTATATTCGACTTATCGCCCTCTCCTTTTCCGTGCATCAACGGTAAAAAAACTAAGGTCCACTAAAATGACTAAATCTAAAGAGTGTGTGGTAGATAAATAAACTCTAAAAATATAATTTTAAACCCACACGTTTTTTTTTAAATGTCAATATGGAAAAGTACAAAACAACTACCATAGATAACGATAATAACCAACTTTATGAGCAAACATTTGCCCACAATGATACATCTGTTAAGCGTTATCTGCTGTGCCTTAGTTCAATGTACGAGATTTCTGCTACAGAGACAGTTCTTCATAAATACGCTACTCGAGGAAAATTTTTGCTCAGAAATGTGATAGTGCCTACTGCCTATGTTATTTCTATTTCTGCAATTTACCTTCGAGAAACCTACATTTTTAAAATAATGCTTTTAGAGCTAAATTATGTACTATGCCTTCCTAAGTCTCGGCACCAGTCGCATTATTGGGTTGTTTTATTTTGCACTTTCATGTAAAGCTGAGGAGGAAAATGTGAAATATGTTATTATAACGTGAATTATATCCACCTTGCACTACATTACAAGCACCGCAGTTGAAATTTTAATTTATACTTAGGCCGCAGTAAACACATACAATTTAGAATATAAAAAGAAATAGCTGAACTCACTGCGGCATAAGTATACGTTAAAAGTTTAGCTGCGATTTTTGTACTGTAATGCAAGGTCAATATAATTCACGCTATAATAGCAAATTTCACATTTTTCTTCTCAGAATTAAAAAAAATGCGAATAACAAAATAATCGAATAACACGACAGATGCCGAACGTTAAAGTCTATGCACTGTAGAATACTTTAACATTTGACTTAACGTTTCAGTTACTTTAAGTATTTCGTCAGTATACGATAAAAAAAAAGTAACGCCAATTTTACAACAATTAAGAGCTCGATTTAAAAATTGGAATAGGCAGTTGTGTAATTCATTATTGTAAGCTATATTTTCTCTAAAACGCATACTATATTACGTAAATAATCGAAAAATAAGGTCAGTTATTCAAGATTTTTACAGTATTTAAAAATGTTTTGCATAAGAAGCAACACCATCTATTGACGCAACTTACAATTCACTTTCAAATACTTCAATAAATATTTTACACGGTATTAAGAATACATTACGACATATTTGTTTCATTTTTCATGAAATCCCAGTGCTGACTAATAAGATAATACTTAGAAATAAACATTTTCATAATAGCAAACAAATATATTGATTCTTTGCAAACGGCTATCTTGGCCATGACATTAGGTTTTCAGTTTGCCGTGTAAGTAAAGACTTCAATTTTGGCGACGCCATTGTGTAAGAATCCATAAGAAGCCATGTGTCGAAAGATATCGTAAAGTCAAATGCTAAAGTTTTCCTCCCCTCGAGGGATACAAAATGTCGAAGCAGGATGTTGGACATCCTGTTGCGTTAGGATTACAGGATTCCTAGAAGTAAGCCAGACCTTTCACGTCGCACTTGGCAGCGGCAGGTCGCGGGCTCTGTCCCTGCTGTTCAAGGCCGTTCAAGTGTAGGAAATTTATATTTTTAAATTTCTATGACATATAAATGTTTTTGCATGCATTATATTCACATAACAATACGTCAGAGTCGAAATTTGCATGTAACGACAGTGCACACCCAACGAAGACCTACAACCCTACGGAAATGAAGTGATAATTTACATTGAAATAAGATGTCACGTGTTACGTGCTAAAATTATGTTTTTTAAGCGTTTAACGCGTAGAATATTATTTTAGTATACATAGATTTCAATTCCCGAAACGTAGAGTTTTTATTCGGCTAAAACGCATTTTGCTCTCGAGTCCTTTGTCTGCTTTTTTTTATTTTAATTTTATTTCATTGTTTGTATCTTGTATTGCCTTCTCATTCGTTTTTTGTATACTTTGTCATCTATTTTCACTTGTATAGTTCCGTCTATTTTTCGTGTATGGGGTTTGGCTTGTCGGTTTTGTAATTCTGTTGTGTTGGTCTGATAATAAAAACTTTTTTGTAGTGCAACGTTTATGTTCGTGTCTCGTCGCTGCTATTGACTAAATTCCTCTGGGACTATATATTATTTTGCTGGTTTGAGTGCCACACATCACGCAGTTTACCCAACAAAACTTAAGCAATCGCTAGAGATGATGGTATATCGCGAAAAAGTTTTGTGTCAAAATAGCCTTGAAAACACTGTAGTTTCTTGCGATATGTATGATTGGCTGATGTACGTCTGGCACACCGTAGCTCTCTGCAAACCAATAGCAGGCATAACAAATTGCAACAGCGGGATTCTTATTGGCTCAGTCAAAAAGAGTAACAGCTCCAAGTACAAGCGAAAGCCAGTAATATGTTGGTAAGAAGAACTTACGTTTGAACCCAGCAAACAGTCAAGTTTTCCCGCGGTAAATCATCTCTAGCAATCGCGTACGTTCCCAAAACTATTTTACCACGCTTTACTAGTTCTTCTTCTTGTGTGTGTGTGTTTTTATGTTCGTTACAAATTTTGCCGTTAATTTTAAACTAACTTAACTGTCCTCCGTAGTGTGGTCGGTGGCATGCTGCCCTACGGTGCGAGAGGTCCTGGGTTCGGATCCTGGTACGGTCATGGATGTTTGTGTCGTTTTCTTAGGTTTAGTTAGTTTGTAAGCCGTCCCTCACTTAGCCTGAAAAGTACGTAAAACCGGGGGACGTTAATGAACCCTCCAAAATAAAAATAAAAATAATTTTACTAACTTTCCGATGAAATGGAAACTTGAAATTTCAGTAAACATAGCTCATAACTGTATGTGGAGATTCAATGTTTCACTCGCTTTCTTATCTGTCTTTTTTTTTTTGTGTAGTAGATAATTCATATTTTGCTATTTAGAATCGATAGCAGAATTTAGCACACACGATACTAAAAACAGAATTTAATAATTTAAGTACAAATTATATTAATATACATAGTTTTTAAAGCGGTTAAAAGTGTGTAAAATATTTTCTCCTATGCAAAAATGTAAGGTTTAAACTGAAAAAGTGGGGCCCACGTTATAGATAATTGATGCATGAATGAGTTCATCTTAGTAACTATAAATTTTGTCGCATTGCAATCAGTATGAGCTATTTTGTAAGTTTTCTCAACGACAGCTACTCTCTTCACTCAATCACATCTATTGCATGTGTCCCATGTTTTTCGTTTTACATCTTACTAGTATTTTCATTGGTGAAATTATTTTATCTATTTTAGTCTGTTTACAAAACATGGTGCATTAAACTTTATTTATTTAAGTAGGTCTATTTTATTAAAGTTCTTTAAGCAGCGTAGTTTCAAAAATTTGTTCCCTAGTAAAAATAACTTGTAGAAATCTCCTGCTGACTTCGCTTTTAGTAACATCCGTAACACATATATAAAATACGTATGCTTTCATCGAATTACAGCCGTTTTTAAATCCCTGATTTGTTTTTTTTTATACGCAACCCGGTGATCTACCAAACCTACCTTACTGCAGTAGTTTACTTCTCATAAATGGCTGATGTGTTGCTGGACTGTGTTGTAGACTGTCGACGATAAAATGAGCACTGCTTTAATTTTTTTTTAGCCATTTTGCAATCGTCTTTAATATTTTTCTTGGAACCAAAAGCCAGTGTAAACATTCCTCCAATCTCAAAATATAATATACTAGGCTCAAATGAAATACAGTTATCGGATATTAAGATTGCTCAGTTTAAAGTGAACAGAGTATAGTAAGGTTACGTAGGAGTGAACTGCTGCCTGGAGTGACGTCACTCTTGCAAGGTCCTTGGCGTGATCGCGAATGTTGCGCCGATGAGCGCATACTCGTCGTCAGGGAGGGATGACGTCGTGGCGTGACGCGAACACCCTGGCTCACCCTGGTCCCGAGGTTTCTGCGTCGAGTTCGCCACCAAGGTCTGCTCGCTTCAAGGTCGCCGACACATTCTGCCAAGTACAAACTGCCATGACTGCCTTTAGCACAAGGCCGCAGCCTTAGACATGGCAACACTGCCAAGTCGGGTCGTTTAAATATAACTTTGAACCCTCAAACGGCAACGGCGTTCCCTGCAGGTATTCAGGACTGAAAACATGAAAGAAGATAAGTAGAGATGATTAGAGATGATGGTTTATCGCGGGAAAACTTGTCTATCTGCTGGGTTTCAACGTACGTTCCGCTGACTAAAATATTACTGGCTTTCGCTTGTACGTGGAGCTGTTGCCCTATTTGACTGAGCCCATGGGCGTCATTTCAGGTTTTTCCAGGGGGACGGGGGCAAGATTTTGTTTTCTGATGACAGTGACCTTGTTGCATCTTTTTTATTAATTAAGCATGTATAAATTAGATACTTTTATAATAAAACTTCAGTTTTATGTCCTTAAGTTAGCATTATTTACATTTAAAAATACAAAAAATATATTTATACACATTAAATTCCAAATCCAGGGGGGGACATTTGCCCCCCCCCCTTGTAGCCACAAATGACGCCCCTGACTGAGCCAAATGAATCTCGTTATTGTAGTATTTGATGCCTGTTATTGGTTTGCAGACATCGACGTTGTGTCGAACGTATATTACACCCAATCGTATATGTTGCAAGAAAGTGCAGTGTTTTCAAAGGTATGTTGGCATGAAACATTTTCGCGGTACACCATCAATAGAGCCGCGATTTTATGGCGAAAAGATTTTTGCAACATTTGGTTTTGATGCGTCATGCGCTCACCTGCAGCTCTGCTACATCGTCTGTGGTTGGATGATTTTACTCTCACTGGCCTTGGCAAATTATAAACGCACAGACTCACAATAATCTTATTCTGATTGGTGCAGTCAAATGAGTAACGTGTTTGAACAAAGACACGCTGCCAATAACCTTGAAACAGAACTGCCGATGTGCACGTGAGTCACTGAAACAAAGTGGGGCAAAAATCTTTTCGCGACAAAATCGTGGCCCTAACCATCAAACATCTCTAAAGATAGGTCATTGCTGGAGGCATGATTATTTCGCGTATTCTCCTGGAAGCAGTTTAGACTTGTCATTCCTATACACGTACTCACCGCAGTCGATTATCCTTCACCTTTTAGCCATATAAGTGGATGGCACGTGATTTCCGCGCGAATTGTTTCCTTGTTTATTACTGGTCTGCGTTTTGTCGGAACATCTCTCGTCCGATCAGAGAATTGGTAGTGAAGTATACGTTTTTGACGTTCAACCTGTACTGAGATGGACCAGTGAAATAGTCGTGCCTCTAGCCACGGACGATTAAGAGCTCATAAAGCCATTATAATGACACTTTTAGGCAGGGTTCTCGTATCTCACGCCACAGCCTTCTACTAAAGACGTCTATGAAGCAGCACAACGACTTGAAGAATATTTCATTACCAGGGTCCTTTGATTTTTCCTGATTTTTTTTATCCAGTGTGTGTATCGGTACGTCTGCCTCTGATGACACAAACAACGGCTCTATAATCGATAAGTTTCCTTACTGGCACGAATTAAACATCGACCTCTTGTATTTGTAAAAATAAATGTTTTTGTGTTTCAGAAAAGTAAACGTTATTCCATTTTTTCTTTCGTCTTCCATGTTTGTATGTACTATAAAAAACTGACTGCGGTTTATTTGGTATAATCGCTCATAATTTTCCCTCGTTCCCGTTTTTATAATAGCTTAACGAAATGAATTTCGAGGTAAATATTCAATAAAGAATTATGTATATTTCGTGAGAATTGAGTGTGTGATGGTCGGCGAAGATGTAGTCGCCCGGCGCAGGAAAGGGACGCGCAGAGGAGGGATGACAAACTACCGGTGTGGAGGAGTTGTGGGGGTTGGATAGGAGGAAGTGGGTTGGGGGGTCATTTCGCACGATGCACCTCGGGCGATGTGCGCGGGCACAATGGGGCAGAAGGCTGCCGTCTTCCAGGCGGCTCCCTCGGGATTAATGGACGTCCGCGGCATTGTGCGCCGTCCCTGGGACTCCTTTCCTGTCCCCCGTATGTTCCCCGCCTCTCCCTCGAGGACCGCGCTCCCGTATCGACGCCGCCTCACCACCTGAGCAAACACCGGCCCTTGCTGTCCTCCGCTCCAACGCCTGTCCTTCCGCTACACTAATTCACAAACTAATGTTTACTCGAAGACGTCGGATCTCTCGTTATACATACCTCCTCTCCACGCGACGCTAAGGGTGCCCCTTGGAGCGACATTCCGCAGTCGGTGAGGGCGTGGGAAACAAAAATATTCCCGCTTTCCAGAGCCACCTGCTCGCCGACAGTCGTTTGTTTACCTTTCCTTGAAAAAACTCCGGGCTGCTACCCCGAGGCAGAGTCCTCGTACGAGGGTTGGGTGCCGTTGTCGCAGAGTTGAGGTGCTGCCTTATTGCCCAGGAAATAAGGAGTTTTAGTTGCCACTAATTCCGGGAAAGCTGAATTTTTGTCAGTCTTTAGACATATATGACAGACGTATTACCTCAAAAGTCCCCACATTTTTTCCCTTGTGCCACCTCTCCCCTCTTTCCATCCTACAGTGAAGTACAAATTCATATCGAAAACCCACGTATTTTTTTAGAACTTCACAATTGTTAAAATTAGAGATATTAATCAAAAGAGAAAAAATAAAGAACTGATCTTTAAGAACAAAATGCGTCACAGTTTACTTGTTTCGACAATTATTTACGAATTTACAAGGATTCCTGTGAAGGTCAATGTTTTGGAACCTCCGAGTGGTGAGAAGAGGGGAAAAGCTCATGGGAGATGGCGGGGACTTTCGAAGAAATACGTGGGTCTAAAGTATGAGAAAAATTTAACTTCCCCGGAGTTAGTTGCAACAACGAGCGATTTTGGCCGTCATGTACTAAGCTATTAGAAGCGGGTTTTCATATAGCCTGGCTGGCCACTAGCAATGCGGAGGATGCTGCACTCCAAACACGTACTAGTGACAGTCATAGTTGTCTGCAGTTCACCAGAGCTGACAGAGAAGCTGTTTAACTAAGTGTGTGCTCTGTTTTATTAGTACACTTGAACATTATATTTACAGAGACTGTACTCAACTTTTATCTATTTTCGTACGTTTTAACATTTTTTAATTTTAGCTCAGTCTATAAGTTATACATATCATTATAAAAAATGAATGTCTGTATGTTTGCAACGTATGTGTTGCTATACCATTCATCCGGTTGAGATGAAACATTGAAGATTTGTGCCTGAAACCGCAAAGGATTCCACCAAAAATATCTACGTATAAAAATGAAAAAAAAAAAAAAAAAGGAAGTAAAAACGAGACAGTCGGCAAAACGGGGTACCCAAAAAATTTATGAATTTTGTTTTCTACAATGTTTATAAAACGGCTATTTTGCACCGTTTAAAATTTACAAACATTTTTTTGTTTCAGAATTTTTAGAAAATTTCTTACCATAACTTAATACTTTTGACTTCGTATCCTTCCAAGTTCCACAAACGTATTTATTTATTTTTTTTTTTTGTGTTGACAAAGACATCAAAGAAGCATAAACACAATTTTCTCACGATGCCACGTCTTCACAATGCTTAGAGCGGTTTTCAAGATAAAATTAGATTAAAAAAAACTAATTTGACATGAATACCTCAAAAGCGGTAGAATTTTATAAAAATTTAAACTTCATTAAAATACTTTGCACTCGTTGCGTGTTTCAAACTCTCATAAGCACGAGTAATGAATACGCATTATGTGTAATTGTGGACTTACTGGTAAGGAAATTTATTTTGCTATATGCAGACATGTTCGCCATTTTGAAATTAAATGTTAACACGTTATGTAACGTGGATACGCCATTAAGTACAAGTACAAAAAAAATAACTTCCATGAATATCACGATATACTGTAGGAAAGAACGACAAATAACTGGAAAAAATTTTAACTGCATCTTGACATTTAGGACACCAAAATTATATATATATATATATATATATATATATATATATATATATATATATATATATGCCTGTGTATTTATTTATTTTAAGACAAACCAAAATGCGGCCGTACAACACAGTCATAAAACCAATATAACCAACCACCTTTACGCAAGCCAAACCCTAACGACCAAAAGAAGACACGAACTCGAAGAAATCAAAAAATAAGAGGGAAAAATTATTTGAAAAATTCTAGGACCAAGACACACTGACGAAGGATACATGCTACAATAAATAAAAACAACAGAAAAGTTCTCAAACATCGAGACGGAATTAATTAATAAACGGCGAATGAAATTCTTCGGTCAGTTCAACAGATTACCAGAAAATCGATTGACGAAAAGACAACAGATTATATAATCTCGCTTAAAATCTCAACACCTTGGCTGAATGAAATTGGAAAGGACCTCAATAGTGAAAACATAAGAACAACCGACATCATAGAAAAAGACACCGTCAGCCACAAAGTAAACAAATGGGAAGTTTCACCCCAGAACAACCAAGATAAAAACAGTACAGACAAAAGTGGTCAGAAGAACATAAACAAGCTTTCTCGTAAATAATGAGAGCCTATCGGAACAACAAGAAGAACCCAAAAGAATGTTGATAAGTCATTTACTTAACATCTTCCATTGAATGAGAGAATTCGCCAATAATGATGATGATGATAATAATAATAATAATAATAATAATAATAATAATAATAATAATAATAATAATAATAATAATAATAATAATAATAATATACTGACTACATACATCAGCAGTGCTTTCAGTTTTTCATTGTGTTTTTTTTATTTACCTTTTGATTTTCTCACACCAACGTTTGTTCGCTTCACAGCTGCGGTTTCAATCTCCTTCAGCCTACCGCCCAACTTGCTTTTGTGATCTATAACCACACTGTTTTATTGTCGGTTATTTTACTCTGCGTTTCTCTGGCAAACTTTTACGGACTAATATCTGCGGGTTTTCCCTTTTTTATTAGAATTCAGCCGTATATACCTGATAAACCTTAGAAAATCTGACATTCGTACAGTCTCATTTACGACGTGTGCATACGTGCCTGATAGTTGGAGACGGGAAAAATTCGCGGGTTCGTTGGTATGTAGGCTAGCCTAGAAAAATATCAGTGTACTTACGAGCAGACAACAGCTGCCCATTGGCTGTTCGCTATTTCAGTCATTCTACATGGTTGTAACTGCATTAAAAGCTTCATCATTATTGGCTCAGAGTCCTCCAGGGCGTGTCAAATGAGTAGGGACACTTATTTTCGCGAGAAGAATTTTGTCCCAGTTTGTTTCAGTGCATTACGTGCACACCTGCAATTTTGCTTCATGGTTATTGGCAGCGTGTCTGTGTGAATAGCCGTATCTCATTTGACTGAGCCAACTACAAAAACTTTCCTGCAACACCACACGTCTGTGATTTGCCGGTAGAATCTCAAGGCTCGTGGCAGTTAAAATATCAAATCGCTAACCATGAAGCAGAACTGCAGATGTGCACGTAAGACACTGAAACAGAGTGAGGCGAAATTCTTTTCGCGGAAACCCAGGGTCCCTACACTCTAAATCTGAATTAGTGAATATTCACTGATTCACGCTGATGTATGGAGCAGTTTCAACAATTTGAATACGTGACAATAGTCACTGTTTAATTAGTGAGTATTCACTGCTTTCCTTTAAGAGTGCCAACATTTCACAAGTAAATCAGTGAATATTCACAGTTTTTTCCAGTTGTTTTCAAAGAACAGTTTTTACTTACTGGATCAGTGAAAAATTACTGGAAGATCTGTGGACATTCACTAATTAACTTGTGGAAAGTTGGCACTCTTTATCGGAAGCTGTGAATAGTCACCGATTTCACAGTCGTTTCTCACTGATTCAGTTTGTGAAACTGCTTCATCCATCGGCGTGAATCAGTGAATATTCACTAATTCAGACTTAGAGTGTACAAATGAGTCAAGGACCAGCTGCGTAAAAGACTCAAACTTAGAGTTTTTTTAATTCCAGCCTGTGCTAAAAATAAAATTTTTGAGGTGCGTACTGATATTGAAATTTCCGTTGGCGTCTGAAATCCGGGAAGAGCTAAGATATCAACGAGGGGCGAGGGGCAAGCTAGCGAAGTTAGAATGACTGATAGTAGAGCTTGCTAGTCGCGTACCAGTTTAAACGTTCCTCGCGCCGGGAAACAGGCGGGGTAAATTATGTTTAATTGTGTCCGGCCGCAACCGTCTGTTAAAGAAAAAAAAGTTAAATGAGAATCACGCGCACAACACCTGAGACCATGGCACAGTAAATTATCTCTTCCGAAGTGTGAAGGTTGTTGCTGGCTTCTCAGCTGAAACAAACTCGCATCTACGTTATTTGCGATACCGCGCGTTCTTACGTGCTTAAGAGTGCGAGGTAGATAAATAAACGCTGTAAAAATCAATCGATTTCTACGCTTTTGTCGAAGTCAATATGAATAGAATACTCAATTACAATACTAGATGGTGTTATCTGCCAACTTTATGAGTTGATATTTATCCAGAATTACTAATTAGTTACGCGTGATCTCTTGCGCCGCAGTTAAATGCACGAGATTCCGGCGTCAGAGATTGTGCCTCAGAAGTTCCTAACACTGGAAACAGTTGTGTTTTAAAACGTTGGCTAAAACTATTGTCTAGGATTGCTATTGTTTAACATTCGCAAGCTGCTCCCTACCTGGACTTGAAATGTGCTGCAACGAGTTGCAAGCAATTTTTTTGTGATGAAACTATTTAACGTAGCTACAATATACTGTCCGCGTGCCAGCTCAGAGTCCCAGGCGGGTATGCGATTTTCGTTCGTGTAGATATAAAATAATAATATAACAAGGTTGATACCATGTCGACCAATGCACGAGCTGAAGTAACTTCGTAAGTTGGGATGAGCATGCTACTGTTTTGCCGTGGCGTAGGCCTACATGAAGTTTACGACGAAAAATGCATACGCACCAGGGACTCAGAGCTGGTGCGCAGAGAGTATTTTCATATCTACGAACAGAACATACATTCCAAACTGTGGCCTTATAAAACAGAAAATTCTCTACATTTATTAAAAACACGATTTTTTCTAACCGCCCAAAACGTCTGCAAAAGGCTTTTCTCGACAACCGTATCTGTGAAAATACCAACCGTATCCGAATAATTAAAAAATGCAAGTACGTGCTATTGAATAAAATCGAGTGAATGCTTATACTTATAAGTTTCTAAGTGGTTACTCACATTTCTTTGAATAGGTCTAAACAAGAGCTTGAGAATGCAGGGTTTACTGAAACGAATAAGTAACACACATAATTTTCCTGTAAGTAGTGACTTAACGATTTCCCAGTATATACTGATGTTCAGTTGAATAAATAAAAGTATTCACTGGGAATGGTAAGCAACTACTTGAGAGATTCAAAGGTACCTAAATAACAGACGTGTGTATATTTGTCTATAAATTGTAGGTATAGTAAACGTAATACGTGTAAGAAATATTGAACGCTACAAAGAAAGAAGAAGTATAAGTCCGAGTAGGTCAAAAGTATTATTGCGATTTGAAAGTGAAAATGTAGATTACTTGTCCGATCATTTCTTAAGTGAGTCTGAAGAAACAAGAGGAGGTGCACTTAGTTCACGTCAACGGATGGAAATATTTTTACGTTTTTTGAGCAACGCAGGATTCCAGACAGATGTCACAGAAGATTGCGGTGTTCACCACTCGACTGTATGTAAGACTGTGAATAGCGTAGCACATCGCATCATGGAAAAAGCACCTCATTGGGTCCGGTTTCCATCTGATTTCAATGCCATGTAAGAAGCAAAATAAAAATTGTCGCAATAATTGAAATTCCTGCCGTTATCGGAGCTTTGGACTGCACTCACATAGAAATAAAAAAACCAACATCGTTTGGAGATGAATACGTCAACAGAAAGGTTACCAAATTATAAATGTGCAGCTAACCTGCGACGCAAATGAATTGATAACAAGCGTAGATTCGCAATGGCCTGGAAGTGTACATGAATCTAGGATTTGGAAACAGAGCAGTATTTGCAAAACTATTTCCAGATATCATGGCAATGTTTGCTTGTTGGCAGACAGTGGTTATGGAATCACACCATGGCTACTTACACCATTCAAAAATCCCCAACACCATTCGAAAGAGAGAGTCATACATAATACAGAGGTTTCCAATATTGGCTAACACAGTAAGAGTACGTGTGGAAAATATACCCAAAATAATAATATGCTGCGCTGTATTACACAACATCAGAAAATATTTAAAAGACGATTACGACTTTACCCTTACAGAATACATAGTTCAGGAAGCTTGTGAAAACCTCAGAGCAAGAAAATAACCTAGTCCTCAAGAATGCATTAGAAAACGTAATGAAATAGTTGCGACCTTATTTCCTTAATTGTTAACAGTTTGTTTATCACAGTGGAATTTACCTAATATTTCACATAACCAACAAATTATTATGTGTGTAATCTGTTATGTAATTATATTGTCCCATACATACATATGCAACGAAACGTACAATGTTAACAATAAACTGTTTTTATGACTCAATGGCATAAGCGTGTGA
This sequence comes from Medauroidea extradentata, assembly GCA_003012365.1. Lineage (NCBI taxonomy): Eukaryota > Metazoa > Arthropoda > Insecta > Phasmatodea > Phasmatidae > Medauroidea > Medauroidea extradentata. The sequence continues at coordinate 13,379 of PNEQ01063260.1, forward strand.
CAATACAGTCTACCTATTCTATCTGCGCTCACACACACTGTGACAATTTGTTTATTATGTTTGGCAATTCTTTGCACATGTGTTTATAGTTTTGTATTGTATGTATTATCTTGTGATGTTTTGTAACTTACATATTACTTCATTTAATTTACAGAACGTACAAACGTGCACGAAAGTACACAAACTCGGGTTCACAGTTTATATTTTATTTAGAATTATACACGTCAGATATATTATATACATTTACAACTTTTGTAGTAGGAACAGACATAACAGCTACTGTTGTAAGTAGTCAATTAGTTTAGTAAACATCCCATTCGTTGCTGCACTGCCAGATGTTTCAGGTATGTTATCTTGAGCAGAGAGCCGTTGGATCAGTAACTCTCCTCTTCTTGCTTGTAATCGTGTAAGGTTAAGTTGCTCTAATAGTACCAGTCTTTGAAGTTCTGTAGTAGATAATCCTTCCGTTTCTGCTGTCTCAAGTTTAAATTTATGTTTTTGTGGACGCCTCACTTTGGCATAGTCTGCCGTAGTCCCATTACATGTACTCGGTTCTTCTGCATTCTTGGCAACAGTATCTTGTAATTCTACACCAACTGTGCAAGCTCCTGGAATTTTCTTGAAAACTGGATTGTGATTAGAGTCCATCATTTCTAGGAAATGTTTTTCCCAGTCCTGCAACATGATTTTTTTTGTTACCTATCGTGTTTTTAAGTCTTTTTTTTTTTTTTAACATCTGCCTTCATATTATTCAGTAACTTTTTCAACTGTGCCATAGTAGCTGACGTATTTCCTGTACTCTTAACAAATTGGTCTGTAATTTCTTTTCATGCTTTTTCTTTTTCATAGACAATTCCTGGTGTCATTGCTTTGGTTAATACAACAGTGTAGTATATTAATTTCTTTACAAATACCATCGTTTTGCGGTCACCTTTTGCCATCACATCCTCCTCACCTGAAGACATGGTGGCTGTTGACAGCACGATTACAGAGAACTGGCTAACTGCACTTAGTAGTCAAACTGGGTGGACACGTCACGACATGAGAACTACCACTGCCGCGCTACGGTCCTCTGAATAAGTCTTAACTTGTAGGTGCAAGCAATTACTTATCAGAAGATACTTATTTCGCCCACATTTTCCCAGTCTTTACTTATGAGCAATATCTGCTTTTTATTCACTTGGAATTAAGTAATTACTGTAATTGCATAAAGTATTCACTTTGAGGTTCTACTTATTTTTATTCGATAGACCCGATGAACTATAATTTTCACAGATAAAATGATATAGTCACCGCTTAAAGTCCCACGGAGAAGACTAGTAAACTATTACACACCAGTTGAGTGACTGCGAGTAGAGGAGATATTGCAATACATACGCCAGTCAGCGGCGCTCTAAGACGGCCGCCTACCCCACGCTTGCTGCGTGTTCGTAAACAGGTTTTTACTACGAAAATATTCCCCTTGTGCACATTGTGCCAACGTACGAAAAGAAAACAAACTTCAGACAAGGTCGGATGCATGCGTACCTTCATCGCCGTACTCGTGTTTCGTAGAGTAGCACACTATGACCACAATATTTTATTTGCGTGCTGTTAACGAAGTGAAGGTAATCGGCACAAGAAACATCACGTTACAGAAAACAATGATCTTGATCTTGAATGTACACCGAGGAATTCAGCGTGCAGGCGAGTAATAACAGATGCCATGGACAGAAACAAAGAGAATATTATTTGAATGACTGTTATTTGGTAGATACGGGCCATTATGAATCTCTTGCTGAGGGCCAATCATTAGCGAGAAACAAAACCCGCGATGGAGCAAGCGAGGCAATTAGTAGGAAATATCAATACAGCTACCAAAGATGTGCACGCCAAATATTGCCTCAGGGAGGGGGGCGATGAAGGCAGAAGGGCCGGGCGGAGGGGAGGAGGCATTGAGCTCCATTCAAAGGGGGACGATATTAGGATCTTTCAAAACATTCAATACGGCTGTCATAACAACAGGACGAGAGTTTTCCGGCAGAACCATCGCTCACAATGGGGGAAAAACACACAAAAAACTTCACGAGAAATTCCCAGAGCGCCTTATGAAAGATAAGTTGTTCATATCGTGTAAAATTAAATGTACCTTCTGATAAATTTCAGTCAAACATTCGGCACGTGTTCGAGAGCTACTCTGGATACTTCAAGTTCACGTTAAGAAACTTCTTTAAGAACGAATCATACAAAACAGTTTCTTCCATTGACGCCAAACCGATATCTGTCGAAATACGGCAGGCGCGCATAGACTACACCTAGCCGACACATGTCTGAATGTTTGTCTTTCTAAACCAAACATGTATTGTCATGTTAACGTATCTTTCTGAAACGCTGATTTTAGAAAATATATTCAGGAATAAGTATTAGTTATTTCTAGCCTATTGACTCATAATAACAGTAAAGTGGGTATGCTAGCAACAACATGGATAACTTAATACAAAAAAATTTATTAGATTCTAGGAAACTTAGTGTAATAAAAACGGATCACTTCGGGGTATATAAAAATATAGGCTGTTCACTATAAATTGAGCACTCAGCAGAACTTGTAATTGATTTAAAATATGTTTTATTGGGCCAATATATGTAGACTTTTGAGAGTGTTGAAACATTTACACTAGTTTTTAGTTACATTGACGTTTTCATATTAAAAATAGTAAAGATGGCTGCCAAACTATTGAAAGAAAACTTTATGCAGTGCTCACTGTATCGCGAACGGCCTATAACAATTTTATATCCTCAAATACGATCACTAATCTTTCAACAATTAGCGTAAAGAAAAAAATTGGGCGGTGAAAATGTACCCATGCCAATGAATAGTTTACCAAGTTTACGGTATTAGTCCTTTTTTTTTAGAATAAACTTTATATTAATATGTAGGGATCTGAAAAATTTGCGTTTTGTTTTGGGTACAGGCTATAAGATAGTGTCACGTTCGCAACTGGCCCTTGACTCGTTTGACACTTACTGCTGGGTCCTGTGCCAATAATGAAGAAGCTAGGATTTGCAGACTCAAGTTTGTAGAATTGCTGAATTAGCGTTAGCCTACAGGTCAGGGAATTCTCGACTTTTCCACTTATTACAGTTTATTTGACTGTTTTCCCCTTCTTTTGTATGCACTTCGCTTACCAAAAGTTGGCTCAGAAAGTCTACACCATCACACATTTTCGTAGTGGGTTCCGACCTACTTTGTAGGTCAGTGTGACGACGACCACAAATATGATTCCAGCTCCAGACGTGGGTGGAGCCTTGGCGTCCACGGAACACACAAACAATACTTTCGAACATACGGAAAGATTGGTAGGACATCTACAAACAAATGTGTACACTGTACTGACTTCACTGAAGCAATTGTTGACTGAATAAACTATGATGGTGTAGTTATTGTGGCTTGCCAACCAAGTGAAGGGTTGAATCACCTGACTGCTTTTGTTGACGTTGAGCTACTGCATCCGGACCATTGTTTTAGTTGAGTGACTATCCGTCACTACTACTGTGTAAAACACTTCGACATGCGGGCACTGGCAGAAATCAATGAAGTCTACTTAAATGTTTTAGAAATTAATGCTTGAGACTATGCCATTTCGCGGTTTGTTTGGTTTCCACGCTGATATATATGTGTGTGTGTGTTTATATATATATTACATTCAAAGTAATCGTGATATATATATATATATATATATATATATATATATATAACGATTACTTTGAATGTAAAAATATTTCGACATTGATTAATACATTTGTAACGATACCTTTGATTATTTCTCGGCGTGAATTTTGTTATATATTTAGTGACATAATTGTTATGGCAAGTCCCCAACATAGTACAGGACGCGATTGTAGTGGGTAGAGCAATCACCTCCCACCAAATTACCCGGGTTTTATTCCCGGTAGGAAATATTTGGAAATCGTGCCGGACGATGGTGTTGGTTGATGGGTTTTCTCAGGGATCTCTCGTTCCTGCCCCCTTCATTCCTACGTTGCTCTATACTCGTCATATCACCTCTTGCCACTGCTTAAAGATGGCCACCTGTCCAGGTCGCCGAGCGGTGTGCTGAACTTTGGCCGTTACAAGATTGTACGAAAACTGCTCAACTTACGCAAATAAATTATGCTTAGGAAGAACATTTAAAAAACATCGCATGCGTATATACGAGTTTTAGCCTGTATTCTTCACTTATCTGTACAGTTTATTTGTACGCTGCCGAAAATGGCGAAAATTGGATGTTTTAGTAACCCTTTTTGGCGCAGAATCTTTTTGAAGGTATGCACGTGTACAATTCTCATTTATGTCGAATATTACGTCGTAAAATGATATGGTCAGCCCCGAAGGTCTCATATAAGCGAGTTGTCGGCGAGAAGACAGCACACCAGGTCAATGACTTTGCACCTAGATGCTAGTTTGAGGCGTGGTGCTCGTACTGTCTCGTCTTTATCGCTTCCGCTCTTCTAGGCCTCGAATGTGTTCACCAAGGTGGCCACCTCATGAGTTGTATAATAGATGTTAAATGCTCACCAAAATATTTTTGCTTAAGGCTCGGCAACAGTCGCCATATTGAATTACTGTATTTTTAGCTCTTATGAAATTCTGAGAAGAAGAATGTGACATTAGTTACTATAATATCAATTCTATTTACGTTGTGCTAGAATAAAAGCATCGAAGTTGAACTTTTAACGTATATTTAAGCCGTAATCAGTCAAGCAATTTTTTTTTTTTTTTATTTTTAATTTTCTCGACAGATTACGGCTTAAATATACGTTAAAAATTCAACTGCGATTCTTTTATTGTAGCACAACGTAAATAGAATTGATATTATAGTAACTAATTTCAAATTCTTCTTCTCAGAATTTCATAAAAGCTAAAAGTATAATAATTCAATATGGCGACTGATGCCGAGCCTTAACTACACTTCCCAGCAAGAAAAATAGATTTATTTTGATTTGCCATTATTTGAAAACCGTAGAATTTGTGACGGTCCTATTTTATTGATACTTTTATATATATATAAATTAATGTGGTTTAGGTTAATTGTGATGATTGATTGTAATGAAGGGGCCTTTATTGTCATATGTAACATATTGCCATCCATTTTAACTTCAGTATTAATTGTGAGGGGTCTGTGGGATCCTATGATAGGCCAGTATAAAACACTATAAAATATGAATATTACTAATATTATCACAGAGGTATCGTGTCTGGTATCGTTTTAACCTGTGGAATGTCACAGACTCGAATATGCTAGTAACATTAAGATAATTTTATGTATAATGATTTTAGTTTTTAAGAGTGATAATTGCCCGCCGG
>PNEQ01063261.1:0-18722 GCA_003012365.1 Medauroidea extradentata
CTCCAGCTCACTACGCCCTCTGTGTTCGTGACCACCTGAACAGGGCCTTTGGACAGCAGTGGGTAGTACATAACACAACACAACAGATGTTTTCACTGGCTTGTTGTCGCCAGGTTGCCTGCCTACCCCTGTTACTTTGGTGCACCATTGCAGGTATAAGGATGCATTTCCGGACATGGGTTCCTTAATCAAATATGTTTCAAACATGCACATCTACCATCCCTATCAATCTGTAACACTTATTCTTGGCCATCCTGTATAGCATGATCTAGTCAATGTAACCGGTGTGCGCTAGTTACTATTAATTCTGTAGGCATAGCCTTTCTTTGCACGTTCACTGTCACGTCACAAGTACTGCGTTGCGTCGTCTCAGAATATTTGTTTCCAGAATGGCAGAAGCTGAATTGAAGCATATACCCGTGCCACAAAGACAGATATATTCTCCCCTCGGTACAAGTTGTCTGTGCTCTGAGAGGCTACGGCAGTAATTACAAGAGCTGGGCCCACCAAACAGGAGGCCAAGTAGCTAGGCGCTAATGAGCTCGTGCCTACTACACATGCCGCTCACATGAATGTCTTGTTATCTGTGTAGATAAGTTCGCCTCTCTACATATCCCGGCTAGTCTGGTAGAGTATCTGTAGTGTCAGTGGTCACACACATTCACACACGTGACATGAATCATACTTCACTACCCTCTTTCTAGGATCGACACTCTCCACTTCACCTGCCAGTTCTTCTCCCCATACTCACACAACTTACGTGTAGTATTCCCACGACGATATGCTGGAAGTGCCTTCGTGCATTTCCTTCTAAACACATGCACAGGTTCAGCTGCTACGAAAGATTGCCAGGAACAAAGACTTGGTTGAGGTTATGTGAGATAGTTAACCTAGGTACATGATGTTTACCATCGTCTCTGCGGCGCTGCAGTATAAAACACGCATGTACGCAATGTATGGGTTTTGAAAACATCTGAGTTAGTAATATCTTGGTGCCAGCATTGCTGGCTTAAAAGCTCTCAAGTATGTTCTTGTCTTGAACACGTGAGTGGTTATAAATTACACCCGGGCAAAATTTTCACAACCTTGAAGTCTACAGTACTTGTTTGCATTTATAATATTTCTAGTTAGTTCTTCAACCTAATCCATTCAATTCAATGCAATCGAGAAGTTACAATAACTTGAGTTTCCGTGACCTATGGCGAAAGAAGAGTTGACAGTCTCTTGGTCAACTGTGTATCGCCTGACTAGTTTAAGTTTACGTGCAGTATTAAAGACTACATTAATACTGTTGTTTACCTGATGAATATTTTCTTAATAATGACATGTGTATAATGGTTGTAGGCAGCAAACCTATTTTAAAAATTAAAACATTTCATTGGCTGCAAGTTTACCCCAAAAACATACAAAGTTACCCCAACTGACTTTAGGGAGTAAAAAAAACGGTAAATTACAAATCAATATTCTCAATTTGGCTGTCACCCTGTGGCCAGTACACTACACCTAAGAAGTGAAAAGGTATCATTCCCAAAATATTTCACAATGTTTTAGTCTAAATTGAGATAAATATCACATTTTTTTAGCTTTAGCTTTCAACCAGTGACCCCCCCAAAAAAGGGAGGGATGTCATTACGCAAGTTGCGCATTTAGATTTTTTTTTGGGGGGGGGGGGGTTATGTTTTTCAAGAATAAATTGTTTAATCATAAACGAAAAATATCATAATGATTGTACAAGTGCTATCTTCGTGTTACCTACAAAGTAGGCTAGAAAAAACCAGAGCAGTTGTATTTGTTTGCGATTGTTTTTACAAAATGGCAGCCTAAATATCTCTCCAGTACTGAAGTGTAACTCGTAGTAAATTTGTTTGTGAGTTTTCTGGAAGATTTTTTTTAGGTTGGGGGGGGGGGTGGATTGCGCATTGGGTCTTGGAGTGACGTGCACCCCTGCAACTATTCTTTTACATCATTAAATATTAACTGTGGTTAATATTTCTCACTTTATAAATACAAGGAGTTTCTTTGTACATTCTACATGTCACTAGAAATTTATCCATTTTACTCTGTGCCTCACCTGGTATATGCAATTGTGTTCAGTTGAAGTTGTGTCGTTAATGGTACAAATAATTGAGTATAATTGCTATTTCTCTTGTTATGTGAGACACTCCTGTAATTGTTTGAGTGCCTGATATGTCCAATTTATTATATGGACAGGCACCAGCTTGAACTATAAGAACATTTCACTGACTGACCTGCAGGATGAAAGATAAAACATCAGCATTATAACTCTGTACTTATGATTTGCCACAAAAATTAGGTTTAATTTTTTTAATAAATTAGGATGGTAATTAAACTTTAGTGGCAGAACACAGAAAGCAGGCGCACATTAATTACACTTGAAATGGGATAGACTCTTCAGTGAATAAATAATATGTAACTTATATAGACTACTAGCATCTAGTTACGTACATAATTTCTCACTTATGAGTACTCTCGGTTATGTAGTATAATTAGTCCAAACAGAGTATTTAAAGATTTTATAACTTTTGTGTGCGACCTCTATTTCGTAATACGGTGCTGTAAAGATATAATTGAAAGTCCTTGTTTTGGTCTTTGTAATGAGTTTATTGTTTGTGATTTTTTCTTTCAACTCATGTACTGTATTCACAGTCTTTCTTCCTGTAAACACAAAAAATATATACAAGTTAAGCATCGGTACATATTTCCTTGGTCTTAATAATTTCTCGTCTCTTTGTGAAATGTAACATAAATATTCATGCAGGAAGCAACTTTGAGATAGGAATGACGACTTTCTAAGGAATTATATTGTAGCACAAGCTCACTAATACTAATTGTAATTGTGATAGTAATAGGAATTGGAAAATAATGTCACCAGAATATCTTTGTAGACTGAAATTGTGCTGTGATTAAAAAAAATTGGGGAAAGTAATTGTTTACAATTTTTTAAGTACCTTTATTTTAAAATGTGCGACCCCCTCCCCCCCCCAAAAAAATTGTTTTATCGGAACTCTGAGCTTACAGATGTTAAATAAATTCTACAGACGTAAAACAAACTTGACAACATAGAAGATATTTTCTGTGTGTGCCAATTCCGAAACAAATGTTTCAAATAAAAAACATATGTCGTGTATTATATTTCAGGAAAACCTGTTTTAGTGCATTGTTGCAAAAAAACTGACCTAACATTGTATGTGACATATAATTCTTATCATTGCGTAACTGCTAAATTTTTTTATTTTCAGAGTATGAGAACTGCCATCGTCACCTTCAAGAATGTACATCTGGAATTATTATATTTTATGCTAATGTTATGTTTTTTGCTGCATTCTTTATTTGTTCTCTCGACAACCAAGACACTAACACATCTTCACAACTCCGCCATCTTACTCCGCCGACCGTCTCTTACCCCGTTGCCAACTTTATAAAAATTTTATACGTAACACTCTCTCTCTCTCTGTCATTTTTTTTTTTTACAAATGAATCATCTCAACCCTGACGCACCCATCTATACAGAGATTTAACATTCCTCAGTAGCATCCTTTTCACTCTGACATTACAGATCATAGCTCAGTACCAAAACTTACACCTACACAAATCAATATAGAGTTTCAACATTCCTCAATAGTATACCCTCCACTCTGACCTTACCGATAATAAAAAAAGTGCAAAATATTAAAAACATACCAGAACACACTTCACTAGTCAACATTGTTAAATAAATAGGTTCAAAAGACATCTTCTGTCTCTCCGTGAACGCCTTAATGTATTACAATCAAATCAGATCCTTTGAAAAGAGGACTATCGGGTGCCTCACTTTCTGAGTTCTCTGTCTTGGTACGAGGCGACTGCGGTACCTCCTGTATCTCACCATCTGCCTGTATCACCTCGTCTCCTATCTTGCTAGCCTCATCCCTGTATAACACATCTGTACCTACTGGAGATGCCTCCTGGTTGACCTATGCGTCTACTTCCCCACGACGTTCCCTGCTTGTCTTCCTTATTGTGGTGTGCTGGAGGGTGTTTACTGTCCTCCAGATATGATTGCTTTATCTGGTCTGTATGAACCACTCTCTCTATTTTGTTTCGTTCTGGCCAGGTTATGCTGTAAGTTCCTTGTTCTGAATTGTTCGTACTAACATCTTGGAGCCGATTAAATATCACTACCTACAATTTGCACCGACGCAGTGCAAGTGCAGAGCAAGTTAAACAGGTATTCTATTTCTGTGGCTAAGTATTAACTCCAAAGAAGCGCAACAAGACGCAACGCAAGTGCAAATTTTGCGTTGCCCCCGTAAGAAGCGATATTTAATCGACCTCAGATCTCTTGTCTCGTACACTGATATTTTGTCATCCTGCTCCATATGCTCTTGCCCTTTTGTCGGAATCCTTGCCAGTGGTTGACTTGGTTTCAACAATGATAGTTTTGTTCTCGGTTTGCTTTGAAAGAAGGAGTGTTTCGATACACAAACGAGAAATTGTCCAGCCGATGCTGCAAGAGTACACTCTTGTTCCTGGCTGTGCCCCACTGTTACTTGTTTCCTCAGGACCTGCTTGATTGTCTGTACTGCTCTCTCTTGTCAGTCCATGAGATAAGATAAGATGATATAGAGGGCTCTTCAACATCTTGATCCTTTGTTGTGCCAAATGGCTTGAACTCGTATGAATTGAAAGGTGGCTTTCCCATAAGACACTAACATGGCAGGTAACCCAAATATGGCAAAACTAGACCTGATCCTTGCTAACAGAGCCTGTGTAGTTGTGGTGCTCATCAGCCATGCTTCAATCCATGTCTTCTAATACCAACACTGATGATCCTTAATACTCGAGCAAATCTTCATGGAGTCTCTCCCAAACTGTTGCTATTTGTGGCCACGAAACTGAAGGGATGTCCTGCCTCCCCGTTTGTATGCATTGACGTGCTTCACTTGTACTTACTTTAGTCGCAATGTCTGTATCAATATGGGGCCACCATACGACCGAACGCGCCAACATTTCCATTCTGTTCCTCATGTAACATACTCAACACCTGTGCTTCTTCCAAGTCTTTGGGTATAACCACCCTGTTGCCTCTCAACAGACACTCTTCTTGCAAACTAAGTTCACATCGTCTTTCATAGAAAGGTTTCAAGTTTACATCCTGAATGTAATGCGGCCAACCATCTTGTGTGATTTTACACACCTTTCGCAACACTGGGTCTTCTACAGTTAGACTTTTGATTAGCGCGGTAGTGATAGGAATTTCTGAGAGAGTCGAAAAAGAAAAGACCTGTTCATCTCATGTCGTACTCGGTGCTGGTAGCCGCGACAATGCATCTGCATGCGATATATGTGATCCTTTCCGATACTCTAAAACTCCAAATTGTAATTATAAGCAGCTAAGGTTACTGCCCGTCTATGCAATCTAGAATAATTTAAGGTAGGAATAGCTTTGTCATGTCCTAGCAACCTTCTTAAGAACTGGCGATCCATAATCAGCGTGAATTTATGATCGTATAAGAAATTGTGAAATCGCTTGACTGCGAACACAGTGGCAAATGTTTCTCGGTCTATCTGCGAGTAATTGTGTTCTGTTTTGGATAAGGTGCTCAATGATGCACACAGCACTGGTTGTTCGACATCCTTTACGCGATGACTTAGGACTGCACCTACATCATATGGAGAAGAGTCACAAGTCACTACTATAGGTAATGAAGAGTTAAAGAATGTTAGGACCTGGTATAAATGTAAGCTTTCTTTAGCCCATTTGAATGTCCGACATTCTTCATTCCACTCCTAAGGAATGTGTTTGGGTCAGTCAGTTTCTTCAAAAAACACACCTAGAAACGAGTGAGAACTACATCAAGCAGTTATGGATCTATATATGACGTAAAACAGCTGGTATCAGTTGAAGCCTTTTCCCCTGTATACTTCAGTCAAGGTCTTGTTCTGTTCGAGGGGACCTAATACAGAATAAATAAGAAAATAAATGAAAAACTATTGGCGATAAACGAAATATTTTTTTAAAATATTATTTCATACTTTACAAAAATGATTACGTTAGCTGAACATATTGCGAAAAAAAGGAGTATAATTACTAAACCAATGTCAATAAAATAAGTTTGTACGCTTTATCAGTCGCGTGACAGCTTTGATGTCGAGATATAAAACAATATACATATATATTGCCAGATGTGGTAGCAATTCTGTAGACTTCAAACTGATTGAGACTCATTGTGTTTGGTGTGATGTCAATTGGTGATACTGCTTAGTATGAAGCTGTATTTATTTTGTTAACAGTACCTAAACAGTTGTTTCTTGTATATTTTATTTATTGCCCATTACCTTTTAACTTACTGCGACAACAAGAAAAGAAAAATATGTCTCGAAATTATTTTTAATAATATTTCAATAAGATTTTCTTAAAATTCGAGCTAGCCTAATACTTGGGGATCAAACGCATGACTCACCAGGAACAAAATTAATGTGAACCTACAATTTTAATTTATCAAATCTATTGCGATTCAATTCTTACATATTATAAAGGCGAAAAAAGTTTCCTCCGTTTTGTTTACTGGCTCTGTTCGATATCTGCGTTTACAGTTTGAAGCCCTATGTAGTAATTTAATTGTTATTTTAAAATGTGTCTTCTATTGTAAAAATTCGTACTTTATCAGTACAAACTCATACAAATAAACATACATTATCTCCACACATCACATTCTCATAATGCACAGCATATTGGGTTTATATAGACTAACATTTAGAGGTAATGTCAACCGTGACCTTCAAAAATGTGTTTGTCTACCAATGACATGTATTATCTAAATTCAATCTTCTGATAACTTCTTAAGCTTTTTAATAAGTTATGGAAACTGCCTTCTTTTTTGTCTCGAAGAATAACTGTCTAATATATGCATGCAAAGTTTCGAGTTTTTGTAATGTACAAACTGCGGTTTTATGCCTATCACGGCAGAAAACACCCAATACAGTTCCCGTTTCTTTTTTTTTTTTTTTACAATTTGCCTATATTACAGATCTGAAACAAAATAATTTCTCGGGTGGTATTTTTATGTACTTGTTAGTACACTTAGGTTCTAAATATGATCTGATAGTCCTTGCTTATCTTCATTATCGGAGTATTTAGTCTTGCTCGCTCTTTCAGCTTCCCTCGCTCTCTCTCACAGACACACAGTTAACCATGCGATCCTACTAGATAAGATGAAACTTTAGGGTATTAGAGGTGTAGTACGTAAATGGTTTCAGTCAAACCTCTCTGACCGGGTTCAAAAAGTAGAGATCATGTCTATAAACAACTATAATTATTTGGGGAAACATGTATCTCATCCCAAACACATGTGTATCTTGGGGCTCCTGCTTTTCATAATAAACGTTAACGATTTATGTGATAATATAAATGAGGCTAAAATAGTATCTTTTGCTGATGACACAAATATTATTCTTCAAGATAATAATTTAACAGACTTAGAACAAAATACTAATGAACTTCTAAAACAATCACAGCCTTGTTTGTTTTTTTTTTTTTCAAAATAAACTAACAGTCAACATAGAAAAAATAATATTTATGCAATTCTGATTTAAAAATGAAGTAGATACACTAAACATTAATAAAGGTAGTGACACATTAGATAGAGTATCAAACACTGAATTCTTAAGTGTAATTATTGAAGAGAATTTTAAATGGAAATGTTACACTAATCTTTTAAGTAAAAAATTGAGCAGTTCTTGTTTTCTACTTAGACAACGAGCTGCTAAATGTAGTGCAAAATGTCTGAATGCTGCTTATTATGCTTACTTTCATTCCTTTATAACGTATGGAATAATTTTTGTGAACATAAAATACGTGAACTTAATACAGTTTTTATTCTACAAAAAAAAAAGAGCTATCAGGATAATAGGGAATAAACAATAACGTGAACATTGTAAACCACTTTTTCAGAAACTAAATATTCTTCCAGTGCCTTGCATTTATGTTTACAACTCCGTAATACATGCCTGGAAAAACATTCACAGTACCTATAAAACTAATTCTCTGATACATGTTCATAATGCTAGGCAAAAACAAAATGTTTACATGAAGCAGGTAAACTCTACTTCTACCTAAACTTCTGTTCATTTTAAAGGTGTAAGGCTATTTAATAAACTACCTAATTATGTAAAAGACATTAAGAATTTCAAGGAGTTTAAGAAAAGGGTTTTTAGTTATCTAATTAAAGAATGTTATTATACAACTGTAACGAGTACAGTGTATTGTATTTTCTATTTAATTTAGTCTACAACATTTTGGAGGTAATACTTTAATATCTTTGTTCAGCTATTATTATTGTTTTAAATTGCAGTGAATTATGTTTATTACGGACTGATAATTACCGTTTATTTAGTTTATTAACTGCCCGTGAGAATATTTATTAACCAATTTTGTATCAGGTTAGTATGCAGACCATCTATTTGTTTTGTTTATTTTTAATATTTGTTTTAAATTTAACGTAACTATAAATTTTGTTTTATGTTATTCAGAGTTTATTATGTATGTCAGGAAGTTTAGTAATGTATACTTTATCTTTTGTATGTAAGTTATTTTCTCGTTCGCGATTTTGCTATGTCTATGGGCGCTAGGAGGAAGGAAGGAGATAGGTGGCAACTTCAAACAAGGACGGACGCGGAATAATTACGCCTTGCTAAAATCTGCGTAAATTGGCGTCATCGTAAGGCTAGGCAAATTAATGGGCCACCAATTTGAAGTACGTAAATAGGACAGCCGAGTTATGGAGAAGAGATTTGTGCTGTAGGCATCGAAACATTACATTTTGAGTGAGCAAGATTGGAACCCAGGAACTAAAGATGCCAAGGAAGTCATTGCACTGCAGATAAGTAAACGCTACTTACGGTAATGACGCCATTCAAGTTTTTTTTTTCTTTCTACTTCATTTTGCAAAGGTTCGAACTTTCAATATTGAGGTGTAGCCTAAATTGAATTAATTTTGAAGAAAACAAGTTTGGACATTCATATATTTTTGTGAACTAAATTAATGCCTAAATCCAGAGGTCCTGAGATGTTAAAACTGACTAGTTACCGGCGCATTGCTATTTTACAAATATTAATTTGGATTTGAGTTAATTGCCTGAGAGAGAGAAACTTTTAAGACTGTATAATTTCAGAATTTACAATAGTGCAAGACAATACTTTCACATATTTCATTCTAGTATTTTAACATCACAGTTCAAGATGCTATCTAAATTAGCTAAACTTTCATTTTCATTTTGCTGCAAACACTATTAATTTTAAAAGTCAAGTTAATTTCTATAGATTTAATATAAATATTGTAATGATGTGTGCATAAATACAGAACTATTATTTTACCATTCAGTTTGGTGCCCTGAATAAACTTTTCTCTTTTCTACATCTCAGTCAGTACAGATATGGTTTATGTTAATTTTGTTTCAATTAAATAGAAAATTGCAGTTAAGCATTTTATTGAATTATGGTAATATTAAGAGTTAAAGGAATGTCTCAACACATTTATCTCTCTAGGTATGTTTTGCTCATGTTCACACTTACTCACACATTTTGCTACATCTATGACTTGTTTCCATAAAACCATAATTAATCCAGTACCCTTGTCCCACTGGAACAAAATCTTTAAACAGTTAGAATAATGGAGTGGTACTAGGTTTCTCATTTAACTTTTATTTTTCTCACTGATGTTTTAGGCATACATAGTATCAGTGTCAATCTAGATGTTCGAGGTTAAGAATATTTTAAAATATAATTATTATTGTTATTTAATTTTATTATTATTTGACAAATTGTATGTTGTTTGTTATTATGACTTGACAATTTGAACATGTATATATATTTTTTTTTATTTTTTAAATTTTTTTACGTAACTTGTGCTAAATTACATTGGTAAGCCTATAAACTAGGCATACATCACTGACTCTTGTATAACTGTAAGCGTAGGCCTATGTGTGTATATGTCATGTGTGTGTATTTACATGACGTTTCTTGACATGTCCAATGCTATTATGTATGGTCTTTTTGGACGAAATAAAAATCAATCAATCAAATTGTTTGCCTCCGGGATCTCTAAAAAATGTTTCTTCTGTTAACCACGCATGGGCTGAAGTAGGCACAGAAACAGCTGGATCATAAATGGTACGGCTTAAGTTAACTTTTTGAAGAGGTGAGTGTTTCAGAAACTTACTGCAGTTCTTCTGCAAACATGTTCTATCTGTAGTCTCGTTTCAATAGTAGTATATCTTTGTCAGTAATATTGCTAGTTTTGCAAAGAGCTTCTTTAGTATTATACCTACACTATGCACACGCTGTCAATTGTTTTGTTCAAAATATTTATGTCGCGGAGAGACATTGCAGTTGCAAGAACTTTAGCTATTACCAACGTAGACACGTCAAAGACCGCAACGCATTTTTTACGGCAGCAAAAGGTAAATGTGCGAGAGGTGCATCATCTCGAAATTTTGGCTACGCAAAAACGGTTCTAAACAGTCACGAAACTCGGGTTCCAAAAGCCACGAATCATTTTCCTATGTTTCGTCATGGTAACTGAACACTTCATTTGACACATACCACGGTGAAATAAAAATAAACTGCTCCGACATGGTTAACTATTAAACTTGCTTCTACTTATATAAATGCGTAACATTTGTTAAATAGGCACAGCCCATGCACAATAAACACGATATAATACTTTAAACACTGCTCAAGCACTCTAAGTTTCAAATTGATGTATATTTTGATCACCCGTTCTAAATCGCATTCACCACAACAACTTCGTAAACATCTGAACGTAACCGAAAATTACGGTAGCAAAGCCCATTAACTTATGTTCGTTAATGTACATTTTCACGCTAATCAGGCGGTGGAAGATATTTCACGCGAGAAATAAAAACACACCTACACACTTACAAATGTGTGTTTACATGTATACAGGATGTATCACCTAAGAGTCGTCAGGTGTATTAAAGCTGGTGTTTGTGCAAGTAGTGACATTGTGTTGTCTGCCGTCTGCCCAATGAAACCTCGGATCCTTTGTTGATATGTGCAAGTTAAATCGTGTACAAGATTTCAATTAAATCCGGCAATCAATAGGGTGGCCTGACATTAGTAGGTAGCGACATGTATTTTAAGAATATTAATGCCATGTGACAAAGTATGTAAGCACTTGTGCCAGTAGCGAGCAAGGAGCACGTTGATGTGGCACGCCGGACAACGATGACGTATAGAAGCACGTGTTAGGGTCATGTGACAATGGTTAGGGCTCTAGACGAAGCAGATCACATATTGTCATTGGACAGACGCTCCCTACACAGTGCAGACTACATGTCACTGCACGCACAAACACCAGCTTTAATACACCTGGCGACTCTTAAGTAGTACACCATATACAGGATGGGGCTGAATTCGACCGACAAGCTTCGGGAGGCGATTCCTTATGATAAATCAAGTAGAAAATATACGGGACACTTTATACCTAAAACGAATATTAAGGGCGGTATGTGCCCTTAATCACGAAAAATTTTAATTGCCTTTTTGTAAAATAATGGTATTGAATAGGCATTTAATGATGACAATTTGAACATCGTTTTATACCACCGGAACCTTGAAATACACATTAGAATCACGTCAATACCTTGCACCCTAATACAAAATACTAGGGTGGCTACCCATTATATTACATGCCACTTTTCTACCATCAGGAATTACGAACATTTAATGCGGTTTTCTACTAGATAAGCACGCCAGAAGTAAAAAAGTTCGCCCTGTTGTAAAGGCGTAGGACCAACCGTTTCGTGTAAAATTCATAAAAAGAGTGGGCTGCAGTAAGACAGTTCTTACTACGTAGGCAATACGGCATACACGTTTGAATGGCTGGCTGCCGTACCAACTGCTATGACTGAGGGATGGGAGAGAATGGAGGCCTAACATCTCATCAACAGCTAAGATCATTCGATACAGTAACACAAAGAACTGAACAATGTCAAAGAACCGGGAAAGGAATCGGCCATGACCAATATCGAGGGATTCAACCTGTTATTCGCCTGGAGTGATTTCGGGAAACCATGGGAAACAGGAACAAGAATGGGCGGAGTCGGGAATTGAACCAGTAGATTCCTGCAACGTGATACACTTGCACCACCTCGCTTGTTGACAATAATGGAGGATCATGAACATACTGTACACGTTACATTAACAATGCAGTACTGTTACAATCGCAATAATTTGTCTGTGTTCTTAAAGTCAGTGTGTGATTACAGACATTCCATTCGTATTCCTCACGTTCCTGTACACGTATCGCTGTATTCGACTAACGAGGATTACATACGAAAACAGTGGGTCGTGGGCAGTTGCAAGAATATTCCAGTTGTGGTACCTACGTCATACTGATCAATAAACATGTTCGTATAACAGGGGTATGCATTCTGGCAGTTCATATAAAAATCTGCAATCATTACATCTAGAATAAGTGAGGTGGGACATTAAAAGTGACGACACGAATTGGAATTTTTGTGAGGTCATCCAGGAGAACACGTAATAATTAAATGTTATGAAATCGTATTCAATAGGTATATTTTACTGTACCATTTTATAACGTTCAAAATGTATTAGAGTACACAAAAGTGAATTCAGTGAAAATGTTGGATCCAAATACACTACACAATGTAATATTTTCTTATTTACATTACAATCACTGAAGTATTTTCACAGCAATGAGTGATTAAGAAAAAGCAAATTTATATAGGAACAAACACAAAACAGACTATTGAAGACAGATCGTGACATGACGTCGTACACACAAATACTACAGTATAAAATGGAATACTACTGACGACACCAAAATCTCTGTCCAAAATAAAATAATACGTTTTATTCATGTCTTCATTTAAGATTACTGGCCGTCCTAATAACAGTATATGAAAGTATTACTGAGAAAAAAAGTTGTGAATGCTCTCGAATACTACGTAGAAGTAGAAATGAAAATAAGGATAGTTAAGTAAGTTCTGATAACATAGCAAAGTGCTGAAGAACGACAAACCAACGTGCAGCACACACATACGGCAAATTAAGTTCTCAATTTTGTCTATCAATTACTGATAGTTTTCACTTACTAACTATGCTCAGGTAGACCATTTTAATTTCAAGGGTCTCCGTGAGTTTAAACAAAATACGTCCAAAAATATTACTGAACTGTTCTGTGCGAGGAAACGTGGCGGCGGGACGTTAACACTACTAAGATGGAGGGTTTTACACGGAATTCTTCATTTTTAAACCTCCCGATGCAACATGGGAGGATCTTAGCAAGCCTCCTGGACTGGCCAGTGGGACATCCTTCCTTCATTCCTTCAGTGGAACTCAAAAGCGCAGGACCTCGACCCAGGGCAGCTCGGTGGCTCACACACGTCCATTCGCCATCACAGTTCATGAACTAGTCCCTTCCTTCAGTCACGTCCGTGCTTATTCTTTGCCAACTGCACTCCGACCAAGAGTATGTAAACCTCTACTGCACTTAAAATGTTACTATGCTTCGCACAAATCACTCCAGTGCAGCACTAAACTGCTATATTACTTACATACTGAGAATTCTTTATAAAAATAAAAACAAAAAATGAATGAACATTAACACTTACAAATTCCAAGTAATAAAGTCGGCCCGAATATAACAAAAATACAAATACCATGACATCAAAAGTAACGGGATTTAAAGTTTAAATGCCTGTAATTAAGGGCTCAAACATACATGTTACAACTGGTATTGCATAATAGCAGTACCTTAATACACAGACAGTTCTAAAATAATGTGTTACTTGTACTGTTACCATGATTGTGATAACGTTGTTCAACAACGTTCCTCCATTATTGTCAACGAGCGAGGTGGTACAAGTGTATCACGTTGCAGGAATCTACTGGTTCGATTCCCGACTCCACCCATCCTGGTTCCTGTTTCCCATGGTTTCCCGAAATCACTCCAGGCGAATAACAGGTTGAATCCCTTGATATTGGTCATGGCCGATTCCTTTCCCGGTTCTCTGACATTGTTCAGTTCTTTGTGTTACTGTATCTAATGATCTTAGCTGTTGATGAGATGTCAGGCCTCCATTCTCTCCCATCCCTCAGTCATAGCAGTTGTTACGGCAGCCAGCCATTCAAACGTGTGGCCTACGTAGTAAGAACTGTCTGACTGCAGCCCTACGAAATTTACATGAAATGGTTGGTCCTACGGATTTACAACAGGGCGACCTTTTTTTACTTCTGACGTGCTTATCTAGTAGAAAACCGCATTAAATGTTCGTAATTGCTGATGGTAGAAAAGTGGCATGTAATAAAAGGGGTAGCCACCCTAGTATTTTGTATTAGGGTGCAAGGTATTGATGTGATTCTAATGTGTATTTCAATGTTTCGGTGGTATAAAACAATGCTTAAACTGTCATTGTTAAATGCCTCTTCAATACCATTATTTTACAAAAAGACAATTGAAATATTTCGTGATTAAGGGCTCATACCGCCCTTAATATTAGTTTTAGGTACGAAGTGTCCCGTATATTTTCTACTTGATTTTTCATAAGGAATCACCTCCCGAAGTTTGTCGGTCGAATTCAGGGTCGAGCAATTTGAGATGGGAAACCCGGGGTCAAAGCACAACCGTTACGCCCCTACGAGCAATGTAAAATTATGAACATGTTTGGCAACGTCGCACTACTCCGAGAAAGGTATGCGGCGTCTGCTCGTCCTTGTTTGCAGTAGTTCGCTGCGTAGTGTGTCTCCGTAGCGCAGTGACGTGTTGGCTTCCTGACCAACAGTAGCAAGCGCTGGTGGTTCAAACCCGACAAGCTTCCCTTTTTGTTTTCTCCTTCGTCTTCTCTCGTGTCCTTTTTATTCATTTCTTTTCTGACTTCATTTTCCCATTTCGTATCATTCAGTTGTTTTATTAACGCACTGAGAAATGTTAGAGTAATTGGTTAACCATTGAATTAATTAAAACGTCAACATTTTCCTCCGTTTACTTGTGCTGTTTTTATTTTTGTGTTATTACACAGCATAGCTTTTGTAAAGGCTTGCAAAGGAGCTGCGTTGCATTTCCTTGTTTATTAAATTTGTATTCTCGAAAGCTTATTGCTTTTACCATAATTCGTCAATCTGCACAATTTCTTTTTCGATGTAAAAGGAATAATAAAACGTGCCCGACTAGACACTGCAAAACAACTTTTATTAAAGAAAGGTGGCACTGTACAGTTTAACGTAATTGTAAACTTGTTACATTTGCTTGTGTCTTTAGTACGACTTGTCGCCAACCAGAATAAACAAAAAACACTGCGCATTATGAAGTACGTACGTACTGTATTGAACTTAACGCATTAACATTACATAAAATAAATTTCCAAACTCTTGCAAACAATGTTTGACTATATTCCTGTCTGTTTACGCAGCAGCAGTCGTACAGTGTTTGAATCTGACGCTAGCAACATTTTATCAGACTTTTGGAGTTGCAGGAACTGTTTAAAATTGCCGCCACGGATATCGTCTCGATAAGAAAGGTGCGCACGGTTGATGAGCGACTCGCGCACTGCTCCAGCAATATCCCGTCATAGACCAATTCTTTCATGTAACCCCAGTAAAACAGGTCCTCCCCTTCCCATCCACCTCCCCGGAAATGTCTGGTCCAAAATCTGTCGAACTCCTCGTCGAAAATGCACTGGCGCCCCGTCATGCTGAAAACACATGTTTCTTCTCGTTTCAAGGGGAACATCTTCCAAAAGCTCCGGAAGAAATTGTTCTAGAAAAATCTGGTAGGCCTGTCCGTTTAAACGAGCGGGCATAATGTAGGGTCCTATGAAATAGCGGCCGATCATAGCAGCCCAAACATTCACAGTAAATCGTTCTTGATGTGCTCGGATGTGCGTGCCATGGAGGTTCTCGTGTGTCCACTGGTGGCGATTATGCAAATTAATCACACCATTCCGGGTGAAGGTAGCCTCATCGCTGAACATGATCAAATCCGGCCAATCAGGATTGTTTGCAACCTGATCGATTAGAAATTTTGCAAAGTCCATCCGTAGCGGCGCATCTTTCGGTTTGCACATGTGAACTTTCTGGAAGTGGAAAGGGTGGAGTCCGTCGTCGGATGCCACCTCAAGTATCATGCTGTGACTGACGTTCAGAGTACTCCCAACGGCACGCGTACTTGTGGACGGATTGTTTTCAAATTGCTGAAGAATGGCCTCTTCCATTTGTGGCGTTCTTTGTGTCCGAGGGCGTCCAACTCGAGGGCGGTGAGCCTAGAAAATGAAGAAACTTACAGTGAATACGTTATAACTGTCAACTCATTAAATACAAAATTCACTTAATGTGTTTCTCCCATTTTGTGATAAGAACAGTAAAACGAGGATTTTATTTTATTCGTGTATAACATAAAACAAACAAAACCTCAAAACTAAACAGAAATTATAATTTAGCACTGTTTATGTTTAGCGACCACATAATTATAAAGGCCAATTAAATTACTACACCAATAGCATACCTGTAATGTGCCATGATCCCTTAAGCGATTGTGAAGCCGTGGAAACAACTGGGGATGCGGAATCCGTCGCAATGGGTAGCGTTCCCGATAAAGCTGCTGCGCGCGAGCGGCATTTCCATCCGCTAAACCGTAGGTGAATTGGCTATCAGTCAATTCACGATTATCATACGGCGCGTCTCCCATCACAAACACGTGCTGTTAGCTCACTTCAACTCCTCGGGAACACACGACGACCTTACTCCCTTGCCGGAAACCGATGTACATTAGAGCGACATTATTAATTTATACCCAGTTTGAATGTTCCAGACCAATCGGCAGACGTTTGGAAATGTTTCCGGTTGTCTAGAATTTTCTAGAACATAAACTCCGACGCAAGACAAACCACGTCTTCGGGCTGCGACGTTGCCAAACATGTTCATTATTTTACATTGCTCGTAGGGGCGTAACGGTTGAGCTTTGACCCCGGGTTTCCCATCTCAAATTGCTCACCACAACCACCCCTACCGCCCCGTACGTTATTGTGCAGGACTTTTACAACACCCTGTGTGTGTGTATATATATATATATATATACGCACACACACACTGGCATTTTTTTTTGTTGAATAAATTTTACTTGTATCACTCCGGTTTGCCGTGGTTGTAGCCATCCTGTCAAAACTATTAAGTTAGCCTAACAAATAATGTAAGGAACTTTGAGATAATATTTTTAATTAGGGCCTACTAGAATATTGCAGGGCATAATGTAACATTGTCGAAAGAAATAACTAACACGATAAAAATATAGAGGTCTAAGATATTTTTTCCATACAGTTGTGGTAAGCGTAGCACTTGCTAAGGTATGGGAATAGTGGGTATCCAGAAAAACAATTTAACATTTACTTGATCCCTCCGACTTATTTTCGCACCAAATGCAGACACGTAAAATAATAAATCTGTGAGCATTTTAATTTTCAAGTTATTGAGTTTTAAAAAAATTTCATTTTTTCAAACGCCGCCGTATACACTGAAAACAGGTTTTTATTGGCTAACACGCATATGACGAAATATGACAGTTGTTTTCGTTTGCCGTCGCCCACCATGCATAATATCTTTCGAGATTTTCACAGATTAAAAGAAAAATACTGATTAAATTTAATGGTTCCGGTCACTTAAATGCTAACCCGGGAAATTTGCTCGCTGTTAATGCATACACGATTGTAAAATTTTTAATTAATAACCAAGATTTGACTGGTACTTTGAACTGAGTTAATAAAAGTAAAGACAACACATTTAATTTAATTTTACGTTTTAGTGTTATGTTTGAGTTTATGTCACTTTAATTCAAATTCTGGAGTAATAACTTACTACAAATAAATTTTATTGTTTCAGATCCAGTCAAGAATAATACATTTTTGTTGTAATATAATAAAAAAAATTTTAAATCAAATTCTCTTGGCTCTCTGAATTACTACTGAGTCAACTCTACCTCGTTCTCTATAAAATGTTCAAAATGGAATATTTTACAAGAGACAATATAGTTTATTATGTGTGTATGGATTTCAAACTTCTAGGACAGAATTCTGCTAAATTCAATTGAAGTAATTAGCACAGAGATTAATGACTTGAGAGTGTAATAGAATTACGATGTTTTTTTTACTATATTATAATTTTTTTTATAAATTTAGGCTTCGAAAACAATAATAATTAGTAGATTTTGAAAGGTCGTTTACTGAAAAAGACAAAACTAGTTGAGATACTATAAGTGCATAGAGTACAGATAACAGGAAACATTTAGCAAAATCTTGCTATTTTAGACCATGAATAAAAAATAGTGAAAGACTCTTACTCACGGTCGTAGAATCACAGGTCTGGCCTATCTAGCAATGCAATGGAGTTGACCCTGGTATGACTGAAGGCGCCACTAGCAATGAAGTGTTGTTTTGACATTGCAGTATAGCGTCATACTACCAGTTCTCCTAGCAGCTACGACACGAGTTTGCTCCTTGTAGTCCCATTTATGCAATGTTAAAACAACCCCAGAGTGCCAGTGATGCCAATCAGTCACAACGGGGTCCATTTTCAACTCGTGTCTAGACCTGTTCCTCTATGGCCGTGCTCTTACTAGTAGAAATCAAATATCTATGGACAAGTGTTACTGGAGTGCACGGTTTAAGAGGTAGAGGTCTTGACA
>PNEQ01063262.1:0-18722 GCA_003012365.1 Medauroidea extradentata
TGGTAAGGCTCACGCATCATCTGCTCTATTGTCGCCAGACCGGCGGGCAATTATCACTCTTAAAAACTAAAATCATTATACATAAAATTATCTTAATGTTACTAGCATATTCGAGTCTGTGACATTCCACAGGTTAAAACGATACCAGACACGATACCTCTGTGATAATATTAGTAATAGTCATATTTTCTAGTGTTTTATACTGGCCTATCATAGGATCCCACAGACCCCTCGCAATCAATACTGAAGTTAACAATACTGATGTTAAAATGGATGGCAATGTGTTACATATGACAATAAAGGCCCCTTAATTACAATCAATCATCATAATTAACCTAAACTACATTAATTTATATATATAAAAGTATCAATAAAATAGGACCGTCACAACATGTGGTTGTTTATCAATGCTATTCCTTAAACTAATGGCCTGTATTGCACACATTAACAGTGGCGGTTTGTGCTATTGGGCTGCAGGGCTGCAGCCCTCCCTGATTATATGGGAATTACAGTAAATAATTTTTCATTTTCACAGC
The DNA here is from genome assembly GCA_003012365.1 of Medauroidea extradentata. Taxonomy (NCBI): domain Eukaryota; kingdom Metazoa; phylum Arthropoda; class Insecta; order Phasmatodea; family Phasmatidae; genus Medauroidea; species Medauroidea extradentata. Next base: position 537 of record PNEQ01063262.1, read on the forward strand.
CGGTGTTATAGAAGTCAAATAGTAATTATGTATTTTGAACTACCTACTCGCCAAAACCGTCAGCCGATCGCGAAGTCTAAGGAATGCGAGGAAGTTTTAAAGCTTTACTTGTATACGCGTTTCCTGCTTCGGGCGGTCTGAACTGGGCACAGCTGTGACGCTGTGAGGCGAGCAACCCGTCTGACCTTGCTGGTGCATGCGCAGAGCGCGCTCCGGTCTGGTGAACCCTGGAAGAAGGGGGGCTGGGATGTCTGATAAATGGCGAGCTTGTGGGCTGCTAGCTAACCAGCCCGGCTCGCAAGAACCACACAGTTCGCCACGCTACACTGCACGAACGACACTAATTATCACTCAACTCGCTCGTTTCGCGACATCACTGCAGTAAATCGTACCAAAATTTCATGACCTGCCTACACACCGTGGTGCTTTCTACGATCTGTTCACATTTTTCGTATGTGACTTAGTTAATTAGCAAAAAAAATTCTAATATCGTAGCTGCATTTTCGCTCACAGCCCAGCTGAAACAAATTTAAAAAAAAAAAACTGGTCTAAAGTAGCATGTGTCTACATGTATGACATTTTTAAACCTATTACGCCAAAAAGAATAGTTTATTTGTAATATTCTGCCATAAAATCGCCTCAAATTGCAACAGTTTTGTCGAGGCGGAATGATAAGTTTTAGATGTTGCACCTTCATGTCTAGGCGTTACCGTAAACATCTTTGCAGTCTATTATTTCACAGAAATCGTAACGTAGATACTTCATACAAAATAATAAATTAATATCAACTTAAAAATACAAAGTAAAATAGAAGTGACATTGTTATTCATTTTTAAAGAGCATACTGTTGCGAGCCACGACTGTCTGGCTGAGCGGTGTAGTACGATACTGCGGTGGCGGAGCTAGGACACCCCTCTTCCCACCCACTCCTCGGCGCCGTGGCTGTCGGGCAGGGTGGCGAAATACAAAATAGTGGCGGCAGACCTAATAGACCTCCTAGGGTGCTGCACGGATTGTATTACTTCATGATAACCACCTGCACCCAGTATCGGGTAACCGAGGGAAAATATCGTGATCTGGAATGATCCTGTTCCCTCTTTATCTCTCGGGGCGGTGCTTGACTTTGAAGCGACATCTTTCCAGGAGGTTGGAGAACAGAGACTTGCCGAGATAATTCGAGATGTAGGTGGGGGTATATAAGGGGGAGCTGCAGCAGGAGCAAGAGAGTTTTTGCTGCCAGGTGCCAGGTGCGATCTCAAGTGATAGTGACAAGTATTGGATTGCGACGACTGATCGAGGGTGTCCAGCGAGTGAGACCGCAGCAAGTAGTAGGAAGGAGGGGTTTCTAGGCCAGAAAGATTCTTCGGTATTATTTAATTGGGTTCACCATTGTGAGTGACTAGTAACTTTTCCATATACAGAGAACTTGTGTAGATGTATTTTTTATCCTTTATGTAAATAGTAGTCATTTGTTCTGTTTTACATTTACTGTGGTAAATCTTTATAGACATAGATTTTTTGTATATACAGTAGTAAATAAACTAGGTTAGCTTTATTTTCTTTATTTTATTAAAGACCTCCATCCCCAAACGTACCTAGCCCGCAACTTGTAACTCTGGTGTCAGAAGTTAGATGGAGGCAATTATTTGAAATTTAATTAAATGTTTTAAATGATTTTAAAATTAAGTGTAGATGGTTATATATTTAATTTTACTTGTTAATTTTATTAGGTAAGGAATTTTAGGTTATAAGTTTATGTTTACAAGAAAAATGGCTAGTGAGTTAGAGGGTTTGCGAGCACTAATAGAGGGACTAAGTAGCCAAATTAGTGGTGTAAATACCAAAATAGACTGTGTTAACGAAAATGTAGACAAGAAAATAGGCAGTGTTAACGAAAACGTAGACAGTAAACAGACAGTGTTAGCGAAAATGTAGACAAGAAAATAGACGGTGTTGATAGGAAAATTGACAGTGTTAATGAGAATGTCGATAGGAAAATAGGCAGTGTTAATGAGAATGTAGACAAGAAGTTAGAGGGAATAAGTGAGCTAGTGCATACGAAAATAGAGTATATGGACAAGAAAATTTAAAGTGTTTCTCGAATGGTGGACCTAAAAATTGACAATGTCAGTGAATTGGTGGACCATAGAATTGACAGTGTTAATGAAAATGTCGAAAAGAAAATCGGAAGTGTGAAAGACGACCTGCAGAAAGAGGTGAGTGTCTTAAGGATCGAATGGGAGAAATTTCTACAGCGACAGGTAGGTGGTCAGCCATCGGAGTGTCGGGATAGTGGCTCGACGAAGCCAGAGTCGAGACATCAGGGTAACGACGGGAGGTGCTCTGCGATGTCAGGATCGGCGGTAGGAATACCACAGCACATGAATACAGCTGAGGTTGCCATGTCTGGGGCTGGAAAGGGGATTACAATCAAGCCTGCCCCTTACGATGGTCAAACCCCATGGCGTGAATATCAGCACCAATATGAGATTGTTGCAACCCTGAATGGTTGGACAGAAGAGCAGCGTGCCTATTACCTGGCAGCAGTGTTGAGGGGCCCTGCACTCAGTATACTCCAATCTTTGCCTGAACGACATCACCTGGAGTATTCTACATTAGTCTCTGCCCTGGAGCTGCGCTTCGGGGACCGCTATATACGACATGCCCACCATGCCTAACTTCGAAGCCGTAGCCAGCGACCTAGGGAGTCACTTCAGGAACTTTGGCAAGACATTGTGAGATTAGCCCATCTGTCACATGAGGGGTGTCCAGAGGAGGCGCGAGATGTGCTTGCCATTGGGTTCTTTGTTGATGCCATTGCAGACTTAGAGGAGACAAGCAGTACGCCTGGCAGCGCCTCGTACCATGCAAGACGCTCTAGCCCGTGCACTTGAAGTCGAGTCGGCAAGGCAGGTGCCAGCGAATCGACGTGTGGTGCGAGCAGCGAAAGTAACAAGCGAAGAAGAGGGGAACAGCATCGAGAATACCCTGTAGAAAATTAAGACAGCAATTAGCGTCATTTCCAGCAGAGTTGGTGCTTTGGAACACCGCCCTCGACCAGGAAAGCGGCCAGAGTGCTGGGAGTGTGGGCGACCTGGACACCTGAGAGCCCAGTGTCGGCAGTATCAGCGAAGGAACCCAGACCCAGAACCAGGTGAGACCAATAAATTAGTTCAATAATTCGGGAAACATGTAAACAATGATCTTGAGGGGCGAAGATCGGTGATTGCTGAAGGTAAGGCCCCACAATTCCTTCGAGTATGTTCGGTGAAACAGGAAGTTAATGCATTGCTGGTAGAGGGCAGCCTGGATGATGTACCCTGTCAGATGGTTGCAGATACAGGGGCGACCATTACTGTCGTAAGGCCAGACATCATTAGGCCTTTCCCTCAGCAATCACATGATCAAAGTACTAGAGTGTGCATGTTAACCACTGTAACTGGTGAGACAACACCAGTGAAAGGGAAGAAACGTGTGCAACTAAAGTTGGGTGAATTAGAGTTAGAACATGAAGTCTACATAGCGGATATTACAGATGTATGTTTACTGGGACTAGATATTCTGTGCAAACTAGGATACTGCATTGACACTCGACTGGGGGTTTTGAAGGTAGGTGAAACCGAGTTGGTACTGATACCACGACCAGAATTAATGTCGCCAGTCAGCTGCCCGGTAGTTTGTTGTCAGGCCACTGTGTTGCCCACTTCTAGCGAAATTGTGATACCAGGGTGATATATAGGACAGTTTGTAAGGCGCCTAGGATTAATCGAGCCTATGAGAAGAGGGAGTAACCTCCCTGATGGAGTACTTGTAGCCAGGACTTTGGTTTCATCAAGATCAAATAATTTCCCTGTTAGAATGATGAACTTACTGACAAGGCAATTCGTCTTGAGAAGGGGGCAACGATTGGCTTGTGTAAGCAGATTTCCCAGATAAACACCACTGAGTCTAAGGTCTTAAGGGAGGATCTTGTGAAGCATACTCTGCCAGAACCACTTACAGAACTCCTGAAGAGGACAAAGGAAAACCTGGACTGGAGACAAGAGAATGCTGTTGCAGAACTCTCAATAAAGAATCAAAGTGCTTCTTCATGTGGTCCACATGATCTTGGTAGAACATCTGTGACATGTCACTATATTAATACAGGAGATGCCAGACCTATCAAGCAACCCCCTAGACGTCTACCGCTTGCTTCACACGAGGTAGTTGATGACATTCTGAAGGAAATGAAGGATCTGGATGTGATAGAGCCATCAAACACCCCCTGGTCATCTCCAGTTGTGTTAGTCAAGAAGAAAGATGTCTCAACAAGATTTTGTGTAGATTACCGGCGGCTGAATGATGTGACCAGGAAAGACTTCTACCCACTTCCTCGGATAGATGACACTCTGCATAGCCTGGCTGGATCCCAGGGGTTCTCAACCTTGGACATGAAAAGCGGTTACTGGCAATGTGAAGTGGCCCTGAAAGATAGACAGAAGACTGCCTTTTCTGTACAAGGGAAAGGAACTTGGCAATTCAAGGTCATGCCTTTTGGACTGTGCAATGCTCCAGCAACATTTGAACGACTTATGGAAAGAGTACTACCTTTGGATATTTGTCAGGTTTATTTAGATGACATTGTGGTTACTGGGAAGACATTTGATGAACACCTAACACATCTTGATTCAGCGCTTCAGAGGATAACAGCAGCTAATTTGAAGCTAGTTCCCAAAAAGTGTAATTTGTTCCAAAGGAAAGTGAAATTTTTGGGACATGTAGTGTCGGCTAAAGGGATAGAAACAGATCCAGAAAAGACGAAAGCGATTAGATATTGGCCACATCCAACTGATCGGACTCAAGTAAGAAGTTTTCTTGGGCTGTGTGCTTACCATCGGCGTTATGTGTATGGATTCGCCACAATAGCAAAGCCATTACATGAGTTGACTGAGACTAAAAGAACAGTTTTCTGGACCCCCAATTGTGAATCCTCATTCAGAAAATTAAAGGGAATTTTGGTTTCACCTCCTGTCCTAGGTTATCCTAGTAGTGATGGACAGTTAATTTTAGACACTGATGCAAGCGATGTGGGGATTGGTGCTGTGTTGTCACAGATCCAGGATGGAAAAGAGAGGCCCGTAGAGTGTTTCAGCAAAGTGTTACATAAGCCTGAAAGAAATTACCGTGTAACTCGCAGGGAGCTCCTGGCAATGGTCAAGTCTATTTCACATTTTTCACCATTACTTATACGGAAGGCATTTTATTCTACGAACAGATCATGCATCATTATGTTGGTTACTGAACTTCAAAAACCCAGAAGGACAGATAGCTAAGTGGATGCAGCAACTTCAAGAGTACGATTTTGAAATACAGCACAGACCTGGGCGCTTACAAAACAATGCTGATGCACTGTCCAGGAGGCTATGCGAGCCAATTTGCTTTCATTGTGATCGCCAAGAAGGGAAGGCTGGGAAGACACCAACTGCTCGGATAACAAGAATCCAAGAGTTCACAACTGGCAATGAACCTTCTCCCTGAAGCAATGAAAAGATTGGCGAAGATCAGAGAAAGGACCCTGCTCTTGGGCCAATTCTAGAATGGAAGGAAAAAGACCAGCACCCAGAGTGGGCAGAGTTATCTTATCAAAGTACTACAACTAAGGCATACTGGGCACAATGGGATTCTCTATCTCTGAGAAATGGTGTCCTGTACCGGAACTGGGAAAGTGCAGATTGCAAAGAACCACGCCTACAGCTGGTACTCCCAGAAATTAGAGTTCCAGAGGTACTGAAGAAACTTCATAGTTCAGCAGCTGGAGGACATTTTGGAATTAATAAGACTCTCAACAAAATTATATTGCGATATTATCGGCTACATTGCAGGGATGATGTCGAGAGGTGGTGCCGAACGTGTGACGCTTGTACAGCAAGAAAGGTACCAAGAGCTAGAGGGTGTGGTAATCTTCAGAAGTACATTGTCCGAGCCCCGTTCGAGAGGATGACAGTAGATATTTTGGGTCCCTTGCCAGTGACTGAGAGGAAGAATCGGTACCTATTGGTGGTGCAAGACTACTTCACCAAGTGGCCTGAAGTCATAACAATACCTAACCAAGAAGCTAGCACAGTGGCCGATGCTTTAGTGGAGCATGTATTCTCAAGGTTTGGAGTGCCCCTCGAACTTCACTCCGACCAGGGACGCAACTTTGAAGCCAAATTATTCCAGGAAGTGACCAAAATTCTGGGAATGAAGAAGGCACGGACTACTCCTTTGCACACTCAGTCGGATGGGATGGTCGAGCGATTAAATCGTACCTTAGAACAGTATCTGTCCATTTTTGTAGCCAACAATCAAAAGGACTGGAACTCCAAGGTGCCCCTGTTTCTCCTTGCATATCGGTCAGCTATCCATGAAGCCACAAGGGTAAAACCTTCGAAGATGCTGTTTGGGCGAGAGCTTTGTCTTCCAAATGATCTACTGTTTGGGAGGCCAGTAGAAGAAGAACAGCCTGCTGCACCGATGGTGTATGCTGACGAACTGCGTCGCAAATTGAGCACAGTCCATGACTTCGCTCGGCAACATTTAAGAGTCAACAGCGACCGGATGAAAACGAGGTATGATCGGAGGGGACCTGAAAAGACATTTCAAGAAGGTCAGCTGGTGTGGCTGTATAACCCACAGCGACGGAAAGGATACTGTCCAAAACTACAGAAATGCTGGAAAGGCCCTTATCAGATTGCCAAGAAGATAAATGATGTGGTCTTCCGGATAGTTCGCAAGGGTTCTCGGACAAGAAAACCCAAGGTTGTGCACATTGACAGACTGGCTCTCTATGATGGACCAGAGTCTGTTGTGTCTGCTCGGGACTAACAGACTTGAGGAGGGGGCAGTGTTGCGAGCCACGACTGTCTGGCTGGGCGGTGTAGTACGATACTGTGGTGACGGAGCTAGGACACCCCCCTTCCCACCCACTCCTCGGCGCCGTGGCTGTCGGGCAGGGCGGCGAAATACAATATAGTGGCGGCAGCGCTAAAAGACCTCCTCAGGTGCCGCATGGATTGTATTACTACATGATAACCACCTGCACCCAGTATCGGGTAACCGAGAGAAAATATCGTGATCTGGAATGATCCTGTTCCCTCTTTATCTCTCGGGGTGGTGCTTGACTTTGAAGCGACAACTTTCCAGGAGGTTGGAGAACAGAGACTTGCCGAGATAATTCGAGATGTAGGTGTGGGTATATAAGGGGGAGCTGCAGCAGGTGCGAGAGAGTTTTTGCTGGCAGTTGCCTGGTGCGATCTCAAGTGATAGAGACAAGTATTGAATTGCGACGACTGCTCGAGGGTGTCCAGCGAGTGAGACCGCAGCAAGTAGTAGGAAGGAGGGGTTTCTAGGCTAGAAAGATTCTTCGGTATTATTTCATTGGATTCACCATTGTGAGTGACTAGTAACCTTTCCATATACAGAGAACTTGTGTAGATGTATTTTTTTATTCTTTATGTTAATAGTAGTTATTTGTTCTGTTTGACATTTATTGTGGTAAATCTTTATAGACAATGATTTTTTTTGTATATACAGTTTTAAATAAACTAGGTTAGCTTTATTTTCTTAATTTTATCAAAGATCTCCATCCCCAAACTTAACTAGCCCGCAACTTGTAACAATACTTTATATCCGAGCACTTTACCGGACCATATGGCAGAGATGTAAAATAAACACATAAACGAAAATTTCAAAAACTTGATTCCCTGTCCGGCCACCACTATGACAATTTATCAAATACAAAGATTTTTATTTTTTTCTGTACGTCTGTTTCAGATACCTTCAAAATTTGTCTTATTTTTTATGATTCCGCAGTAGATGAGACAGAAAGCCATAAACAAATGTACCCTCTCTAAACGCGAGTATTTCAAAATGGAGGGAATTACCATCAGAATTTTCGTTTTTCTATCAATTATTTCACTGGATTTGTGAAGATATTTAGGTGGTTTTTAATATGTAAGGTCTTACGAGTTATTTTCTTTTGTTTCTTTATATTTTAAGTATGTTTAAATACCTTTTTCCTAACCTCCCTCGTGTTCGGCCCTTACCCTACGTAGGCCGTTCACGATAAAGTGAGCACTGTATAACAAGTTATTGCGAAATTTGTTATAAGAAATGAACGACGAACGAACGACTAATGAACTTCACGTACAAGTAACGGTTATCCACACAGTCAGATAGGTTTTACAGTTTTTCTTATAAATCAGGGAATAGACTCATTGTTTTACTTTTTTCACGCTGACAAGTTATAGTTTATTGTTTCATTCACTTTTTGGAATCCATATGGCATTGTTTCTGTTAATGTTGCGTCCTCTGTAGTCGCTCCGGTAAATAAAGCGATTTTTCCTTTTCAGCTGTTTCCCGTTGCAAAATAATGAATACAGTATGGTTCCAGCAATTACAGAAAATCGATTAAGTTTGTATTTATGCCTTGTTGTGGCAAAAATTTTGATACATCGACTGGAATAGAAGTTATCGAGAATAAACAGATAAATCCAAGGTGGCAGGGATCAATACCCCTTAAGTGACCATTTAGTTGAAACATGTCTTGACTTAATATTTTCATTTTCAAATAGTGAGATGTAGTAAAGTTAAAAGTGTAAAAAAAATCACGAACTATAGTGCGTTAAATCAATGGTGCAGTTTTGTTAAATATAAAACACTGTGATTTGTGAATCTTAAAAACAACTGAGCTATAATGTCAATCCGATGTCTGGACAGCACTCTCTGATGTGATTTATACATGGCGTAACTTTCCACGTAGCTACCCTTGTATATCTCCACCTACTTGCTACTTCCAAGTGCTCAACACAGTCATACAAAGGTATGATACATTTGTTAAAATTATGTTTGTGGATTTTACTCCTTTAAAGACTTATATTTGTATCCCATTTAAGGATTTCTTCGTGACTCCTTTGACTCGTTTCAATACTCCTTCATAACTACTTCACATTTGCTAACAGAATAACGAAAATAATCTCAGTATTTTTTAAATAACAGCATATGTTGATAAAAATGGACTAGAAGGAAGAATGTTTTTAGTTCCGTGATTAACATTAATGCCTTGCGCACGTATGGGGTAACATCAGCTGAGTACCAAGAAACTCGGAATGCAAATGCAGGAATGAAATTGGGTTACCCAGAGAAAACTAACCTAAATAAATACTCTATCTGGTATGATACCCATATGTGCAAAATTGTAAGCAACTATCGCAGGAATCGGACCTAAACCACAGTGGTGCAGTACCGTGATGTTTCATAGGCACATGAAATAAACAGTTTAACACAATCCTTTGGCTGCTGCAGGAAACAAATCAACAGCATATGAGTCCCATTAAACTGAGGCAGTTGCAATAAAACCTGCTAAACTAACTGATATTATTTTCTCACCAAAAATTGCCGAATTGCGAAAATACTAAGCATACTACCATACCCCTATGTAATATTATACATATAGTTATGACGAGAGTATGCAGGTGTGGAAGACAAGCCCCATAGTGGGAAAAGCCATTTGACGGATTTGTATGGATCAGGATGGATTGAAAGGGGTATATTTTACCTGAAGTTGCCCTGCTCAGTCAATATTGTTGGAGTGAGGGCCGATCACCAACAGGGTGAAATTCAGGGGTGCAGATCATTTCTCATTCTGAGAGGGGTTCATCACGCTTGCAAATATACCATGTCTAGATTACTTATGTCAGACTTAAGTAAGTAGTAAATTTGGAGGCAATGTTTAAGTGCTTTAAAAATGAATTTTAAATCCAAGAAATACCACGTCAGCATATGTTATAAGAGACATTTGCTAAAAATGCAAAATAAGCACTGAAATTATTTTCAATAAAATATAATTTACTGGCCTGTCCTGCTATATTTCGCAGCTCCAGCAGGAGCAAATATGGGGATGTAAGGCCCTACATTTTAATTGTATCAGGTAGGGCTCAGCTCACTAACTATTTATGATTTTGCTTTCGTAAAATTATTTTCTGCATTGGTAAAAGGAAAATATTGGCAAAGAAATAAAAAACATGGAAACAATTTACGAATTTACGGATGGACTTTTTTAGTGTTTTTGGGAATGAATGTACTTATTTGCTCACAATTTTTAGGATATTGTAAACAGTCTGTAAGATCCTTAAGCAATATTAGATGCATAGAGCCAAAAAAAAAAAAAATGTAAATAGCATTTATGTAGGTCTAAAAGTGACTCATCTTTACGAATATGATTTAACATGTGCCTTATCATTGGTCCTGCAATAGCTCTGAAATAATGTTGTTTAAGAGGGTAAAATGTTACATTTTATACTTGTACAAAATAACGTTAATTGTGTAGATGACATGTCAAAGTCAAAATTTGCATGTTACGAGTTCGTGTGCCCCATGAAAACCAATGGTTATACCGAAATGAAATAATGTATACATAAATTAGATGTCACGGAATAGGACTTACAAGTTATAAAAGCACAAAATAATATAATTGTGCACATTTTAAATATTGCCGAAAATATAATAAAAATCTTCAATTTTTAGCAATTTTTTACAATTTCAAAATTGTATTATTTTGTGTATTCATAACTTTTAAGCTCTATGCTGTGAAATATAATTTGAGTGTAAATTATTTCATTTCTTCATGGGGCATAAGAACTCGTAACATACAAATTTTAACTTTGACATGTTATTTTGGGAATACTATCCAAGTAAAATTTTTTTTATGGAGATAAGGTATTCACACATAATGTCTACAAAACGGTAACACTATTTAGTACAAATATAAAACTAAACAGTTTACCTTCTTAAAAAACCTTAAGGAGGCTCACTGATTGGTGGTTTAACTGGGCTGCAGAGGGTTATAAATACGAGTTTATTCGAGAATTATTACTAACATTTTTAATGTTCTATCAAAACAAAATGTGCATTGGAATTACTATTCCTAAGTCCTTCAACGAGACAAAAAAACTTCTTTTTCGCACAGTCATATCACAAAATCAACTGCTTAAATTAATACGAAATTAAATTTGGGTCCATAAATGATCACTGTTTCACACTTTCCAGCAATAAAATATTAGGTGACGCCATATGGCGTTTCTCTCTAAGCCCTTATCGTCCTCGCCTGATATCAGCCTGTGTCACCCGATACATCGCATAGCCTTCCCGACATCTTTTGTGGTCATGCACGCAGATGCCGAGGCCACATACACCATCCAGGGCATGTGTAAATAGTGTAAATAGTTTGTGTGTTTAGATCTGTGTGTATATATTATTGTGTATAATTTCTAAATAGTGAACAGTGTAAATAATTTCTTATGTATTTTATCTCACAGTGCATTCCTTGTTTTAAATATCCAATTCATGATCGATTTCACAGGCAACTTATGCTCTTTAGCAGTTCAGTGCAACCAACATGAGGTGCAACTTAGAGCATCCATGCTCTAAAATGTGCAAAGAACCACACACATACATTCATCTATGGCACACTGCCAGGCAAAGATAGAGTGCTTCTGAATTACTACCGATAGGTGGCAGACTGTATAAATATAATGAAACATTTTCTTCATTTATTATTTTCTTAACATGTGTTTGTAAATTACATCATTATATTTCTTGTATATATTTTAATTAGTTTAATACTGTTTACTGCTTGTATTGATCCACTGCATGATGTATCATTGTTTAAACAGAACTGCACTTAAATGAAATATATAGACTCGACATGTGAGGTTTGTCGATCAAATCAAGGAATTCTATCCCTCTCTTCCCAGTGAGGAATAAATGGCTGAAACACTTCTCATGAGTATAGTATATTCAACACCCTCTCTTCTCACTTCTGGTGCTCGCTGCCATTCGGAGGTAGCTGCCAATTCTTCCCTTTTGGTGCTAGCTCTATTTCGGAGGTAGCAGCCTTTCTTCCAACCTGGTGCTCCCTCCTTCTCGCAAGTATCAGCCCACACCTCCCTCCTGGTGCTCACTCCTTCTTGGAGGTAGGGTCCCACTTCACGCCCCTGGTGCTCGCTCCTATTCACAGGTAGCGACCCACTCCTCCTTCCCGGTGCTCGCTCTTCCCGGAGGTAGCGACCCACTCCACGCCCCTGGTGCTCAATCCTTTTCAGAGGTAGTGGCCCACTCCTCTCTCTGTCGTGATTTCGCTTGTTACTTTATTGCATGTTATTACTTCATCATACACATTCTATCTGCACATCCTATTACACAATAGGTCATCTCTCCACTGTCTCATTCCAGCTAACCAATGCATTGTCAATACTCACAACAACTCCCTTCTTGTCATGACTCATGTTTACCCTCACTAACACAATCAAAGCAACATAACCAAATTTAACTTACCCCCGACATAATCACGTTGGTACTCGTTGCTACATTTCTAGAACATCTACAAATCCAATTTGACACACTTAACCTGAACACAATGTTAACACTATTTCCTATCTGGGTACAGTTTGACCTGTCACTCCCTATATTTCACTGGAAGTCTGACCTCACGACCCGATCTTGTGCACTTAGGTAGATTCAGTTCAGCTGGCACTATTTGTTGTCCATACATTTTCACTTGTGATGCTGCATCACTACTAAGTTAGTCATCTCTTCCCCTAGGGTAATCCACCAGTCTTGTACTGGGTTGAACAGGTAGATATGTCCCTTCCTCTAGCTCTTGAGTACCCATCTCCTCAACAGGAAACCCCTTGAAGTCTTAACCTATGCTGAACTTTCTCGCATGAGATTCTGGACTGAGATGAGATCTTCTCAAGTGCACTGAATTTCTTCAAACGACAGTACCATTCTCATCCTGCACCCAATATGATCGTGGAGTTGATGCCTGTTGTATAATTTCTGCTGGTGTCCACTGTCCCTCCTTCCACAACAACACTCTCTCTTGTGAGTGTAATCCTGATTTTTGTTTTGCTTGTTTGTCATAGTGTCTTTTGCTTTTGTCCAGGTTCTTGGCCAATGCACTAATCACATTATTGTTCAGCTGTGGATAAAGCAACTTGTTTTTCATTGGCAACTTTGTCCTCGTTGTCCTACTCATTAACAACTGAGCTGGTGTTAACCCACTTCCTGACATTGGGGTGTTTCTGTATTTCAGAATCACAGCGGAAGCTCTTCATCATCTCTTGAACACTTCCAGAGCATATTTTTGGCCACTTGTACTGCCTTTTCTGCTTGTCCATTGGAACAAGGGAATTATGGGCTGCTTGTCACCACTTCAATATCCCATGACGTAGCAAATTGCTGGTAGAGATGCGAGTTGAAGGGCATGTTGTTAGTTTTTACCACCCTCGGTACCTCATGTGTAGCAAATGGAGATTTCATTTTCAGAATCATTTCATTTGCTTGTTTGTTACATATGTTGAGTATCGCAATCCATTTAGAGTAACTGTCTACTGTAATCAGATAGCTCCTGCCCCCCATATTCACAAATATCTACCCCTGTTTTCTCACATGGCAGCTCCGATACACCATGCAGAATCAGCGGTTCCCGAGGACACCATATGCGCAACTTCTGGCATAACACACAACTGTTCACAACTTGTTCTATATCCTGAGACATCTTGGGCCAGTACAAGACCTGCCTTGCCCTCGAATTTGTTCGCTCGAAACTTAGGTGACCTTTATGTAACAGTTGCAACATGACAGCTTGCATTGTCGTAGACACCACTATTCGATCATTGAAAAAGAGTGAGTCCTTGGCAACATGTAACTCATTCCTCTGAGAAATTAACAACTGTGCTAGCATATTTATGTTTTTCTTGTGTTCCGGCCATCCTTCCTCGCAGTACTTTCGCACCTCACTGACCACTGGGTCTTTCGTTGTTTCGTTTCGAAATTCTTCTTTTCTGGCAGGTTAAACCTGTGTTTCAGCTACACTTACTAAGTGTACCATTTCGTTTGACAGTTCTTCATCCACTGGGCCATGGTCAGGCAGGTACAAGTGTGAAAGCAGATCTGTAAGACACATTTGCTTACCTTGAAGGTATTCTACAGTCAATGAATACCTAAGCAGCCATATTCTCATTCATTACCGTACTGAATAAATGTCTGCCAGTTTTTTTTGAAGATTGGCACTAATGGTTTGTGGTCTGTGTGCACAGCAACTGTTGCCATAAATATAGTAATGGAATTTCTTGACTGTAAAAACTATGCTTGGCAGCTCCTTCTCAATTTGTGCATAGTTTTGCTCCCTTGGAGATAAGCTTCTGGACGCAAAACTAATCAGCTGGCCATCACACATCAGACAACAGCCTAAGCCAACTTTTGAAACATCACATTACACTGGCATAGACTTCTTAGGGTTAAAAGTTCCTAACACAGGAGTTTTGCCAATAAAGTCTTTAATTTCTGAGTACTTGAGAATGAACTGGGAACCATTGCCACTCACTGTCCTTCTTGAGAAGCTCCCGTAACTGTGCCGAAATTGCTGCCACATCTGGTAAAAATTTCCTTAAGTAGATTATGAATCCAAGAAATTTCTGCAACTCTTCTTTATTATTTGGTGATTTGATGGCTTGCAATGCATTAACTTGTTCCGGGTCTGGTCGCACGCCGTCATTTGTAAGCACATTACCAAAATATTTGACTTCGCTCTTCTTGAACTGCATTTTGTTTTCATTAAAGTTGACGTTCAGTTATATTTCTCGCTGTGCAACCATCTGTATTATCTCATCGCACTGTTGTTCACTCTCCCCAGCAATTAACAAATCATCAAAGTAAACTATTATGCCATCAATGTCTCCAAAATTTTTCTCATTTACTTGGTAAAAAATCTCTGGAGAATACGATAGCCCAAATGGTAGCTTTAGAAATCTGTAGCAACCAAATGAGGTGATAAATGTGCAATGATGGCTGGACTCTTCATCTAATGGCAACTGATAAAATCCATCCTTTAAATCTAAGACTGTGAATACTGATTTGTTTGTCAACTTAATGTTCATTTCTTCCAGAGTTGAAATGGTGTGGAATTCTCAACAGATGGCTTTGTTTAGTTCCGTTGGATCCAAACACAGTCTCAGTGAGGTATCAGCTTTCTCCACTATACTTCACTTACCGACCCAGCCTGTGGGCTGGTCAACTTTGACTATTACTTCCATTGTTTCCATCTCCAATATTTTTTGCTGAGGCCTGTCACGCAATGCTATTGGTACCCTCTTGGGTGGTTTAGCTACTGGCTGCACGTTCTCGTCTAACTTTAGACGACACTCTGCCAGAATACACCCTACTCCTCTAAAAATATATGTGTATAGTGTCCTGAAGATGTCCTCAGTTAGGCACGCACTTCGTACTGTATCCACACACGCCCGTGTTACTAAACGTAAGTTTGCACAACCAGGCAATCCAAGGATCGGCATTTTACATTGTTCATCCTCCATAACTACAAATTCAATACTGCACGGTTGGTTTACTCTCTTCTTCATCCCGCACAACAATTTAATTGTGTCTACTGGTTTCACTTTGGTGCCTCCAAATCCTCCCAGAGTCATCTCCCTATTTATTTTGCCAGACTCACACATAGTTTACACTATTCAACAAGGTATGATGTTTACCTCTGACCCTGTGTCCAACTTAAAAGCTATTTGTTTGTGGTCCATTGTCACTACTTGTATCCACTCATGTGGTAGCCTTGCCTTTGAGCATGACCTACCACTAGTTTAGTGTCACCATTTTCCTGTGCATCTACTGTTTCTACAGCCCCAACAAAAAATTCGTATAGAACGTCCCTCGGGAGTCTTACCTCTGCGATACTTTGAGTACAAGCTGTAGTAAAATGGTTTAGCTTTTACATTTATGACATATTTTACCAAATGCTGGAGTCCAGGGGCGTCATTCGGGGCCACAGGGGGGGGGGGCAAATGCCCCCCCTCCTCGGATTTAGAATTTTATGTGTATAAATATATTTTTTGTATTTTTAAATTTAAAAAATGCTAACTTAAGCACATAAAACTGAAGTTTTGTTAATAAAGTATCTAATTTATACATGCTTAGTTAATAAAAAAGATGCAACAAGGTCACTGTCGCCTGAAAAAGAAAATCTTGCCCCCCAACCATAGAAAAACCTGAAAAGATGCCTCTGCGCTGGACACTCTTTTTAGTTGTGTGTTCTTCTACAGCATGTGCATTGGAAGCTACGCTTATTGTCACTGTCCTGCCATTTATTTTTGCTAGCCTCTCGTGCAACTAGTACTGTCTGTCGCTAAACCCTCTGATTTTCAGCCGTGCTTTGTTTCTTTTCTGGTGTCACCATGACACACAGGGTACGGCCCCGGTGGTCGACTCCGATCCTGACGTTTCAAGAGTCTCATGCTGGTCCGAGAATAACAGGAATGTGCCAGCTAGGGCCATCTTATCTCTCTGAATCACAGCTCAGATAAAAACCCTGTGACGACTGTGCATGTCACAAGGCTACATCTTGTAGTCCCATAGTTGCAGCAGTACAATGGTAACACTGCACACCAGTTTAGCACATTGCATGTACGGGCAGTGTGACATTATAGGTGCGCTCATCTCAGTAGCTCTTGTAGCTTCCTCGTGTCTGAGGGCCGTATCTATAAACTGGTTTCGAATGACAACCAACTGCTATCCCCATAGAGAAAGCATTGGTGAGCAGTTGGTTGTCATTCGAAAGACGTTTATAGAAACGGCCCTGAGTCTCTAAAGGTGGTGCTCTTAACATTCTCTCTATCTCCACACTGCATGAACTTATCACTAGAGGGTAGAAATTCACGAAAATATTTGATCCAGTTTAGTCTACAGAATACTGTAGTGATTCTTATTGTTTAGTAAATGTTTATTTACTTCATTAATTATTTTAAGCATCATTTACACGACACAAGAAACATATAAAACCTGCGCAAGAAGGTAACTCAAGAATTATGTGAATGAACCATTCAGAGCATTTGGAGAGTTAAATAAACATGGTAAACATTTAAACTAAAAAATAGTAAATAAAGTAAAATTTTGTGTTTTGTATGCTAGTTTACAGAAACTTATAATCATGTCAAACTAAAAAAACTGTAATTAACCCTTACTTCATTTCTAGTTTAACAACAGAATAGCAGTTCGAAAATATTTTTAAATTCCATATGGCTAGCAAACAACTCGTATTATATTACTGTTAAGTATACAAGATATTTAATGATTTAAAGGATGTTAATGTGATTTCATGGAAACTATTGTTATAAAATAACAAATCTCTAAAAATGTATATTAATGTATATGTACAGGTGCCTTTACATTGAAATACGTGTTTAGTATAGATGTTTATATGAAGTGTTTGGTGCTCAGACGTAAAACTTTTGCTTGTTGACCCCAAAGTTGATGGTAAGTCTCATATGGGAAATGTATTTCTTGTAATTTAAATTTGTTTATTTATATTAGCACATTATGAATAAGTGCATTTTTCTTGTGTTTATATGTGCAGTCTGTGTAATGTGACTACCAACGCGGCCATAGAGGAAAAGGTCTGATCACTTGGGTTGAAAATTTACCCTCTTTCTGAGTGGCGCCACCAGAGATAAGCTGTATTTGTTGACGTCAACCTTCACAAATAAATATGGCGGCCACCGAACTGTTGGGAGAACAACTGTTGTGCCAATGTTAGTGTAAAGAAACAAAATTAACCTTTCAAAAGTTGTAACCAGGGGGCCGATTAAATATCACCACTTGCGTTTTGCACCGACGCAGCGCAACACAAGTAAAATCTGCGCTGCACCTGCACCTCGAGTCGTAGTTGGAATTAAATATACACGAAAACGCAAGACGCAAGGGGCGGAGCCTATTATGGCTGTTCGCAACTACCACCCCTCTCCCTATAGCAGAAGCCAATCAGAAAATTTGTAACATCATCCTCACTGCCACGTGGACGGCAAAAGCTGACTGCACACCCGCGTGCTTACATGCAGATATAGCTTCCATGTAGCAGTGAACAATTTCTCGCGCTAAAAGTAATGTTTTGGTTATATTTATCGTAACCTCAAATTGTGTAGTTTTATTGTGCTTATACAATGATGTAAGAAATGTAGTTTCATATCAAGTTATAAAGGAAAATTGTCACAAAGTTTTCATTATAAACGTATATGTCGTAGTTGCGTTTTGAAGTTTGAAAAATTAATTTATCTAGTACGGTATCGTGGTTATTTCAGTGTAGTGGATGCGTGTGTTCAG